>JAOPUC010000021.1:35596278-35614750 GCA_027564185.1 Cephalocassis borneensis | reverse complement strand
TGAACCCCGCCTTTCACCCGTAGTCAGCTGGGATAGGCTCCAGCTCGCCTGTGACCCTGTAGAAGGATAAAGCGGCTTGAGATAATGAGATGACATTATCGTAGCTATAATAACAACTAATTCACACTAATAAGTTTTTAAAAATTTCAAAGTTAATCATAAAAGCTATAGACTCTATAGAAGAGTTTAAAATAGAATTTAACTGTAACCTTATCTTTATCTTTAATATAAAACATTTTCTGAGCTACTATACCCTCCTTGACTCAATGTGTTCTAAATATCTTTTGTAATATTTAATTATTTTATCATGACTTTATTACCACATTTAGTATTGTTATTATTTAATATAGTTTCTCTATTTTTAAATGTATTTTATGCTAGTTTCTTATTTGTAAAACACTTAGAATTTTAACATAAAGGTGCGACATAAAGAAAGTTTAGCTATTATTCATCTTATATCATTAGCAAGATAACTATTTGATATAAATGTAATAATGAGGATTTACTGCAGTCTGGATAAATCACCCCGCTGTGTTCACATCCACCCGAAAGTCCTTTCGTTAAATAAATAACAAGCTGCAGCAGAGCGTGACCCAGATCCGCGTTGGGAAACCTGCAGTGTGTTTGAGACCGGGCCGTCGAGGGAGCGAGCGCACGCAGCCCAGATACATGAGCAAAGCTCCGAGACGGAGGCTAAATAAAACCCAGCGCAGAGCGCGTTCCAAAATAACTCACAATCAATCACAACACAAAGAAAAAGAAAAGACATAAAAGATGATAAACGAATGTGTTCAGGTGATATATGGTCATGTGATCAATGTTTTTCATACGAATGACACTATCTTGTGGTTGTATTAGCGGTTCATGCTAACTGTAATTAAAGTGTATTTTTAGTTGAGCTGAGTCTTTTTTCAGGAATTTATCAACATATCGGAGGTAAATGTCAACATTCCGGATAATTCTCTCTCATTTCATTTCTCTCATTGTGCCTTTACAGTGTCATTATTAAACATTTTAGCATTTACATGCTCGCTCGATAAATTGTTAGCCTCAGTAAATACCTATAAATATACGAATATTCAGAACTTTTCCCAGGTCATATAAACACGGATGTGTTTTAGAATAAAACAAACATTTTAGCCAAAAAGTTTCCCTTTAATCTTTATCAATAATCAGTTTATTTCAAAATAGAGTTCTAGAATATAAGCACAGATGTTAAACCGGCATTCATTTAGCACTATATTTAAGAATATATTCAAATATAAAGATTATATTTTATGATTGTAAATGTAATGCTATATATTTCACCAATATTTTACTATGAAGGAAATATTTATTAATAATCATAACAAATTATATCACACAGATGCGAGTGTTTTACTGGGAACTACGCCACTCATATTTTTCATCCGAGCTCCATCCGGGACATGGAGAGCCAAAACCGGGACATAAATCTCTATCTGTCCCTCGTGAGGAAATCGATGAATTGTTTCGATAAATTTGGGGACTTTTTGTTTGTGAATGTGTCGATATAATAAAAAGAAAATCACACGTTGGCTTGAAGAGATGAAGTTTATCTTCTCGTGTTGAAAAACTCACGTTTTTCATACGAGACACATCGCGGATCTGAGTGACGTGTTTAAATAATATTGTCTGGCTTTTTTTGTGGTCTATCAGATATATTCCATTCAGCGAGCATGATACTGACGGAGTCGAAGACGAGTAGCTGAATGGAATATATCTGATCGACCACGAAAAAGACCAGCCAATATTATTATAATTATTGACATTCCTTTCGAGTGTTCAACGCGTCTTTTCTCTTTCAAAATTCTCTCAAAATCTTCCGTATTTTTGTAACGAAGCAAATATGGCAGCCATGTTTTGTTTACAAATTGTCAGTCACTTGCTAGCGTGAACGTTTTACGTCTCTGGAATGTGACGTCAACTTGTCTTGACAACTGTGCAATATCGTAAACTATATTCATCGCTCATTCTCCGTTGGGTAGAGTGATGTAATACATGTAGGATAAGCGATACGCTAACAAATTAAACGTGAAGGTGCATATCATGTTATTTATGCACTCTTCTCTCTTTCTCAGGTCCACCAGTCGAGGGGATTTTGTGTTTTCTGCTGACAGATTGGTAAGGACCATGTGGTTGTTTATTATCATGTAATTACAAAGCATTATATCACTTCAAATGGTCAGCAAGGGGTGGGGCTTACTTAAGTTGAATTTGACATGACATCATGACTCGCACGTTGAGTGCGAACCACAAGAATATAATTCCACAATATAATACCAGAGATCAGAAGTTATGGACCACGCTACACGGTTCCACAGCGGAGGGGATGGACGGAGTGTATCAGATGTTAATTTGTTTCCTCATTCCGAGTTTCCTAAAATGACTGACTCATGAGGTAGATCAGCTGATCCAGAATGAGCCTCTGATTGGCTGATTGATTTTTTTTTTGTGTGTGTGTGTGTAGATCAGACTGGTGGTTGAAGAGGGACTCAATCAGCTTCCGTACAGTGAGTGCACTGTGATCACACCCACAGGTGAACACACCACTGTGTCTCTCACACACACTGCAGTATTAAACGATGACCTGCTTGCTAACGTTAGACCACGGCACTATGGAATGCGATACACTCCCACACAGCATGCTCGTCACCTCTTTAACACACTCCTGCTTCTTCATGTAGCGTTTCATTACAGATTTATACCACAAGGATATCAACACTTCACACACTGCTTCGCACTTCCTGAAGGGTGTGGTGTTTGTGATTTTGCTCCGTGTTCAGGTCACAAGTATGAGGGCGTGAAATTTGAGAAGGGAAACTGTGGTGTGAGCATCATGCGCAGTGGTGAGTTAGTGAGCGAGAACTGCATCAACGCACACGCACAACACTGTCCAGCTGCAGATTTTTTCAAACAGCTGGAGTTATGAATATGACTGAACCCTGGGTCAAACACTGATTTAAAGCTAACATGCTGTGTACTGAATAATGTGTGAGAAGTTTGTCACTGACCTCAGACTGAAGTGTGTGTGTGTGTGTGTGTGTGTGTGTGTGTAGGCGAGGCGATGGAGCAGGGTCTGAGAGACTGCTGTAGGTCAATCCGCATCGGAAAGATTCTCATCCAGAGCGATGAGGAGACTCAGAAAGCCAAAGTTTTCTATGCAAAGTTTCCTCCTGACATCAGCCGCAGGAAGGTGCTGCTCATGTACCCCATACTGAGTGAGTATTAATCCCAGGGATCAGCTGAGATCACGCCGAGTTTAACTCCAAGATCATCAGTTAGGATTTAACCCAGAGATCAGCTCTGACAGGTTCGTGTGTGATTGGCTGTGGTTGGTCAGTGAGTGTTTCAGCTGTAATCAGTATTTAAAATAGAGGAGTATCCAGGAACAGTGAGGATTTATCCCAGCCCTTCCAGTTTGAGTGTTTAAACCATCAGCCGTGATCAGCGAGACTCAAATATAATAAAGCATCAGCCGCCGGTGCGGATTCTGTATTTAATCTCATCCTCCGCTGTGATCGAACTGTAAACAACGAGCAACTTGTAACCACAGAGTAAACCAATCCAAACTGAGCGTCAGGTCATCTTTAACAAATCAGCCTCCGAAGTTTCATCTGCACTCCTTTTCCATCCAGCCAATCAAAGATGGACGTCAAAACAGGAAGTGAGCTCAGCTGTTATTTCCGTCATGGCTTCACGAACACCTTTGAATTCAGATTTTATTTTATTTTTTGTATTTAATCCAACACTGGGTGAAGAACGCGGCTCCGTGTACGAGTTTTATCGTGTGTGTGTTTTTGTTGTCGCCCCTCCAGGTACAGGTAACACAGTGATTGAGGCAGTGAGGGTGTTAAAGGAACATGGCCTCCAAGCCAAACACATCATCCTGCTGAGTCTTTTCTCCACACCGCATGGTATCTCTCTCTCTCTGGCACAGAGCTGCATTCTTAACCGAAACGTTACATTAGAGCTTTTTGATTATTAGTGAATGTATAATGTTTATATATCACACGGAGAACATTCACCATGACCTGTGTGTGTGTGTGTGTAGGTGCAAAATCCATAGTAACGGAGTTTCCTGACATCACAATCCTGACAACTGAGGTTCACGCTGTTGCTCCAACACACTTCGGCCAGAGATACTTCGGCACAGACTGACTGACGCACGCAACCCGAAGGCTCCTGCTCCGCTGACCCGTCACAGGAAGTCCAGTAATATTTCTGATTTGGTCCATTTCCAGTGTTTCTGAAACGTACTTGCTTTAGTATTCTCACTGCCTGACATCACGGACCGTACACACAACGGACAACATGAGGGTGGAGCGTTTGTAGTCAAACAGAACATCTGATGCCCTGCCCACATTTGTCACAGACACATCTCTTCACGCTAAGACGGTGTTCAGTGACTCGGCCCGTCGACAGATATTTCCTCTGCGTTCTCGCCTTCTGTCTTCGCAGAAACACGATTCGGTTCACTGACAGCAAAGCTTTTAAAAATTTTGGTTTTACTTTGCCAGGACTCGGTTTATCAACCGCTATCCGAGTTGTTACTGAATGCGATAGGCGCTGTACCGCATCTCACCGCACCACTTTGGATTCATCACATGACTCACGAGTTGTTTGACAAAATTTGATGTACAGCACATTTTTTTCGAACAGCATTTGCATGAATGGAATTATTTTTACAAAAAAATGACACGTGTATGGATGCTAGAGTCCTTTCAGAAAACAGCATTTTAAAAAAAAGTGTTGACGTGAATAGAATTGATTTTGTAAAATGCTGTTAGCGAAGACTGAGGTGGGACAGACATGAAGCACAGCTGCTGCTCATCCAGCATGGAGAGCGCTGTTACTTTACTTTAAACTGCATACAGTGGCAAGAAAAAGTAAGTGAACCCTTTGGAATGACCTGCATTTCTGTATTAATATTTTTTATTTTTAAATATGGTCTGATCTTCATCCATGTTACAATAAAAGTTTTAACTAATAACACCCAAACAGTTAATCTTTCACAGCTGTACTGAACACACCCCTTATACATGCACAGTGCTGTTGGGAAAAGTAAACGAACCCTTAGGTTTAGTTCCTGGTGGCGGCAATGACCTCAAACAAGTGCTTCTGGGAGTTGTGGATCAGACCTGCACACCGTTCAGAAGGAATTTTGGTCCGTTCTTCGTGACGGAACGTTTTCAGCTTGGCTGTAATGTCAGGATGTCGGGTTAAAGTCTGAGCTCTGACTGGGCCACTTTCCAAGGCAGAAAATCATGATGCTCCCACCACCGTGCTTTTTTTTTTTTTTTAAATGCCATAGGTCGCGCTCGGTGTTCTTCCAGTATTATTTTGGAGAGCAGCGGTTTCCTCCATGGTGCCCTGCGTATGTTTGACTCGTGAACGGAGATATCAACGAGTTCCAATGGTTCCTTCAAGCCTTTAGCTCTTACTCTCAGGTTCTTTACTTCATTGAGGATTCCGCGTTTGGAGTAACCTCGGCCAGACGCCCACTTCTACGGAGAACAGCCACACTACTAAATTGTCTTGTTGGACTGATGAATATCGAGACTCCTTCGTAAACCTTTCAAGCACATCAGGACCTGTTGATCTGACGGTTTCTGACGTCTCATTTTTGCTAGGCTTCATTCACATCAGCAGATAGATGCTTCTCGTGAATAGCAAACTCAATGTTGTGGTGTCAAGTCTCAAAAATAACCCATATTTACTGTTTCTTTGCACTGACTGGACTCGAGCTTTGTAGGCTTCTGTTAACACTGACAAATCTGGATGTGGGCGGGGCTAAACATTGTACTTCAGCCTTCCACCCCAGGGCATCCGATTACAATTTTGGCTTCAATTGCCACGTCCGTCTTGTGTACGGTCCGTGCTCAGAACACGCTGTTGCCGTTCTAGAAAATTCTGCCGTGTTCTAGAGTTTAAAGGACACATTCCAGCTTTGATACTCGGCTCATCCACTGGATTATTCCTCCACGTTCTGCTGAATCAGTGCTGCGATATATTATATTTGAAAAAAAATTAATAAAAATATTTTGTACTGAAGAGGCTTGTTTTTATTTCCATGAGATTGTGTGTGTGATGTCACAGATGAGTCTCTGCTAGGGTCAGATCTGAAACGTTCTATGACTTGCTAGTGCCTTGAAAATAAGCAGAGCTTTAGTGATGTCATCACTCACTCACACGCACCAGATTTAGTACTTTTTCCACTGAGCTTTCAAGTTCAGGTCGTCCACATGAATTCATGAGCTTCACTGAGGAGCCGGATATCCTTTTCCGAGCTTGCTGTGATATTAAAGGGAAAGTCTAATGTGTTTAATTTCTATTCAACACATCTGTAATGTGTATGTGAGAGAGAGAGAGGAAGATGCATGTTTCCCTGCAGGGCAAACCCCAGAAAGCCAGTTTCCTCCAAATCCCCTGTAATGGAAGTCTAAGGGCAGCTGTTGAACATTAATAAACATGACGTTAACATTTTCAGAGATTCTTCCGGGATATAAATGAAGCTGTAAATCTAGAATTTGAATGGTTATATGTGAGGGAAGAAAGCATAGTTAGGCTGACTAAAAGATGCACCATGTTGTTGTTGTGCAGCTGTGATGGCGTCTGGCAACACAAGTAAAGCAACCAGATCTTTTCCTTTTAAATAATCATTTTCGCGGTATGAGATACAGCTCGAAATAAGAAGTTTCAGGAAGATTTTCTCTCATGTCTGTCTTTGTTTAAGAGCTAAAGTTTTAAATTCCGACTATCGTGTCTTAAAATCCGCGACCGTATCTACCATTCGACATCTGCCCTTCGACTTGCATTATAAGGCAGACTGAAGTAAACATGTTTTCTATTCATTTTTCACTTCAGGAAATTCTTGTCCATGATATATATATCACACACACGACAGATTAAAGATACATTTTTTTAAAATGTCAGAGTAACCCTTTAACCATCAACTGCACAACTCTGCAGCATGAAATTAACAAACTTCCTGCTGGAAGAACTCCAGACTTTGGGGTTTGATGTTCCTTTATTGAGTGAATGAGTCAAATTATCAGTTCACCAGACAGTAAAACATTGACTCTTTATGAGTGTCTTCTGACAAAATCTGCCTTTTTACTTAAGTAACGACAGGTTTAAACATGTAAACACAGCACATGCTACACACTGGTTTTTTTTCTTCAATTTGTGATATACACAACTACAGCAGTGTTGAAATATTCTCTTACCTTTTTTTTTTAAATATATATTTGGCCAAAATTAACTTCAAGCAAATGTAGTCTATGAGATTAGCTTAGCTTAACTTGCATTAGTGGTTCGCTACATTGCAGCACAAAACTTCAGATACTGAACACATTAGCGATTTCGCTAACTGACGCCGTTCGAGGGAAAGAAGTCGTCGTGGTTCAAAAGTTGGCATCGTAATTTAGGGACGCAATTACATTCGATCATGGAAGAAAAATAAACCGCGATCCGGATTTTCAGCAGCAGGTTTGTGGATCACTGTTCGAGAACAAAATCAAGCCAATTCTTTTGGCAAACGAGTGTCAGAACGCACTTCAGGAAAAACCGACTGAACCACTGGCGTGAGCGTGTGTACCGTTATCAGACTGCCCCTCTAACCACCTGTCACCCTGGTGCTCTGCAGTTGTGAGAAGATCTAGACCAGCTCCGACAGGAAGTCCTGTCTGACGTACGACTCGAGATGATGACGGCTGAGAGAAAGAGCCGTACAATTGGCTGTGCTGGACCTGTGGAGTAGGCGTGGCTGAGGAAGATTCACCCGCTTGAAATCTTGACTCGACTGGCGTGGATGTAGTGGGAGGAGGTCTGTGGCTATGCTCCGCCCTTTTAGCCAGAATCTGCTGCGTGCACCGAATGAGCTGAGAGACAGAGAGGTGATTATTCCAACAATAAACAGCAACATGCTTCTGAAGCCCTGCTCGCTACCGAGTGCACGAGTATTTAGAGGGTCCAGAAACAAAATGGAAGACTTCCAGTGCAAAATACACTGCGCTACAAGGAGTGCACTCATGCTGATGAAGTGTGCGTGCGTGTGTGTATACACACCTTTTGCTGACTCTTGAGCTTGCGTTGGTAAATCTCGATCCTGCGCTGTCTGTCTCTTTCAAAGCCCTGGTAAGCCTGAGTGGCCTTCTGCTTTATTCCCTCTTCATCCAACAGAGGGTGATATTTCTTCTACACACACCACAACGTACACGTCATAATTACACAGAAAAAGGGATGTGATTTATTTACACAAAGCAGACTGTATATACTAAAACACACACACCACTTCCTGCTGGAAGAACTCCAGACTTAGACGTTTGATGTTCTGTGAAGCTTTCTGCAGGTCCAGGCGTCCTTTCCTTAACATCACCTAATGAAAGAAAAAAAACCCAGCAGCACTGTTTTGCTTCTTAGAGTTTCTTTATTTTCATTTCAAGCTTCCAACTTCGTTGTCTTTAATTCTCATTCTCTAGTTTGTCTTTCTTATTCTTTCACCATCCTTGGTACCAGTTTTACACACACACACTACCTCCAGCTCCTGGTTGCTTTTCCTTGACAGCTCACCTGAATCCTGGATGGAGATCTGTGAACGAACAGTGAGAGGAAAAAAATGAACAGAAAATGGACACAGAGGATGGCTGTGCATGCGTGTATGTGCATATATACACGTGTGTGTGTTTGCTTCGTCTCCTCGAGCTTGTACTCCTCCCACGCCTCCTTCCTTTCCTCCATGCTAAGCTCCTCCTCCACCCTGTGATCCAATAGCGAATTGTGTTCATGGAATGACACTATGGTTCGCCCACAGTGCTTCAGGAGCATCGCCAGCACCTTGTCCTACACACACATACATTCATTTTAAAGCAGCAGTGTGTTTGGCGCCATCTGCTGGCTGTGAGGTGAACTGCAATCACAATGAAAACACCAACCAGCCTTTCTCTCCCAAACTGACCCCGCCCCCTCTGCTCAAACTCCACCTTATTAACTTTCCACGTGGAGGTGAGGAACTCGTCGTTCTGGAATATCTCTGGGATTTATTCTGTTTTAAGTTTTTACAAACTGAGCTGGAAAAATTCCATAGTAATTTACAACAATAATCGCAGGTAATAGTTTGTCTCGTCACTGCTCGAAAATGAAACAGAACAATAAAGTCGTTTTAAAAAGGTGTGTCGGAGAGGCGATGCTTCCGGATTTATGACCACGTGACCTACTCATAATGAACTTGTGTTAGGGCTGAGTGACGTCTCAAAAAAAAAAAAAATCACAATCCTTCAAGATGTCTTCACGACGCATGAGCTGAGCTTCGACAGACTCAGCAGTGCAGTCGTGTTTCTTTTGTTTGATTAATTGCTCAGTTTGTGAAATCAAGTGTACAAAAGTACATTTGTTGTATTTTTTACATTTAAAACTTTTTTTAAGAAATCTAACACTGAAAAGAAAAAAATTTACAAATCATTGCTAATCTAATTGATGATAATAAAAACGTTGTAAAATCTCAGAAAAGTATCGTGATGCGTTATCACGACACCAATATGACATCAGTAGTCCTAACTTGTGTGGCCACGCCCCCTACACCGAGCACTTAAATAATAGAGGACAAAAATTAAAATGATAAGGATGTAGGACACATGGAATTGTGGTTTTTTTGGTGCATGGTGAAGACATGCTCACGCGAGTCAGGAAAATTAATCCCACCTGAAGAGGTGGACAGAAATTTAAAGTAAGATTAATATTGATGTATGTGTTGTGTTATAGCGAGAGTGAGTGTGTGTGTGTACCGCAGGCTCTGCAGTGTGGCTCTTGCCGCGGCTGTCAGGTTGGAAGCGATACAGGTCGCTCAGTTGGCTGAGTGTGAAGTGGCGCTGGATCTGCTGCTGGTCCACCACACGGGATGACAGAGACTGCTTTGCCACCTGACGCTCATAGATCTTCTGCTCCATCGTTCCCTGATGAAGAGCAGGACCATCATCACCACCACTGATTGTATCTGTGTTGCCTTTTAAAGTTCTCTCTCCTGTCTGTAAACTGAGAACAGCACCTGTGTGTGTGTGTGTGTGTGTGTGTGTGTGTGTGTGTGTGTGTGTACCTGTGCCAGGAAGCGGTAGATGTACACGGGTTTCTTCTGGCCAAAGCGATAAACTCTAAACATGCTCTGAACATCATACATCGGATTCCATGATGCGTCAAACACCACGACTCGATTCGCCGCGACAAGATTAATCCCTAAAGATCCGGCTCGAGTCGAGATCAGGAACAACCTGCAGCTGGGGGGAGGGGAGTGAGAGGGGATACAGTGGAGAGAGGGAGGGAGTGAGAGGAGGGGGAGAGTGGAGAGAGGGGGGGTTGAATGATTATCCAAAGAGGGAAACCTGTTTTATTTTAGTGTGTGTGTGTGTGTGTGTGTGTGTGTGTGTTTGTTACATTGTGTTTCTGACGTTGTTAAACTCCTGAGCCCATTTCTTGCGTGCTGTTGCGGTGGTTGAACCATCCAGACGATAATAGTCCTTATCACGCACCCACGACCGCTTCCCTAAAAAACACACACACACACACACACACACACACACAAACCCCAAAACACCGCCCCCAGTTTTTCAGGTGAGAAGTGCTGTGTGTTACATTGTTTACACTGGTCTAATTACAGTAATAATTTATTAAGTTACAACGTGTGTGTGTGTGTTACCTTTATACACACAGGCCTTTCCCTCCTTCTTTGCTTTATCAGCCAACTCCAAGAAGGTTTCAATCAGGTCCAGTGAAACAAGAGACTGACTAAATACCAACCTGCAGCATGACAGTGTTTATTCATCAAACACGCTATCTTTACTCAAACACACACACACACACACACACACACACACACACACACACACACAGTCACTGTGTGCTGAAGTCATGGGAAGACAACAAAATACAATCTGTTCCTGCTCTGTGGTGATGCACTGCAGCGCACCGCACAATCCTAGTCCTCAGGATTGACTCAGGGAGCGCAGAGATCTCTCTCTCTCTCTCTCTCTCACACACACACACACACACACACACACACACAGACACAGACACACAAAACGGAAATATAAAGTAGTCTTTCGCTCATGATGCGATAAATGTGTGTGTTCTGGTTTGAAATCTTGAAGAAAGTCTCACACTTTATCCTGCAGTTGTTCAGCGCAGTGCAGGATCTCCATCAGCAGCATTAATTTCCCAGAATGCTCCAGGAGCTCAGCGTCGGCGTCACACACAAACTCTCTGTACCAACCTGCTGGGGGTCTGCTCAACACACTGTGCTCTACACACACACCCCAGAGAGAGAATGAGTGAGTGAGTGAGTGAGTGAGCACTTGCTCGCTCACGTGTGTGTGTGTGTGTGTGTGTGTGTGTACCCTCTTCTGCTGTCGTTTTGGCTGAGTTAGGATCTTTGCTCTTCACCACCACACTGCAACACAAACACTTCAATAAACCAACACACTCATCACACACACACACACACACACACACACACACCGTTCATCGGGGATCTGCTGTTTTGCCACTTCAGAATGTTCACTAGTCACCACAGTTTCAGTTGTAAGCTCCTCCCCTTTGCCCTGCATTTTACACACACACACACACACACACACACACACACACACACACACACAGAATGAAAAAGACACAAAGTGAGCAATAAACTCTGTGTATATATGTGCGTGTGTGTGTATTTAGATCTACACACCCTGTTGCCTCTATTCTGATCAGAGAGCTGCAAGCACCATGGATGTGTCCAAATCAGACTCAGGATCTGAAAATCCTGAAATAAAGTGTTTACGCCCACTCCTTCAGCTACACACACACACACACACACACACACAGTATATTAAAGTGCAAGGTTAGCTAGAAGAAATCATCTGTGGTTACTGAGGGTTTTTTTTTGTGCGTGCGCGCCTGTCTGACCAGTGTAGTTCTGTAAGTAGTGTCGGTACAGTTTGCACTGTAGTGTTGTCATCCTGACTGACAGCACATACTCTCGCTTGGGTGGCAGGAAAGGTGTCAGAGCGGAATAATCCCGTCTCTACAAGACACACACACACACACACTTTAGCATAGCCAGCTAGAGTTAGAAACCAACCTCATGTAACTTGGTAACAAAGAACTATAGAATATTCTGTTCGAAATGTTTTCCCTCTCTCTGACCTGAACACATCCAGCGAGGAGCTCGTGGAGGACGTGCACACGTTTCTTCATCAGTCTCACATCAGAGGGCGTGGAGTCGGCACACTGACCGTTCTGGATGGGGTTGATGAAACGGTTCCGAAACTCGCGCAGAGAACCCAAGAGGTTCTGCTTCACAAAACTCACCATGCAGTGATCTGTAGTACACACACACACAAACACGAGCTTCTAAGACTGTTTGGGGGGGAAAAAAAGTTTTGTTTTTTTTTAAAAGCTTGGCCAGGGTAAAAGGTCAAAGGTCATTACACTCGTTGAGATTGTTCTGAAGCGGTGTTCCGGTCAAGACAATTCGCCGGCGCGTGCGGATGGAGCGCATTGCTTTACAGATGGCAGACGCTTCATTTTTCAGGACATGGCCTTCGTCACACACCACTATGTCGGGTCCTAAACACACACACACACACACACACACACAGGGATGTTCCATGGACAACAAAACGTATAAGGAGCAGGATTCGGCAGGGTGCGAGTACAGTGCATTGTATGAGGAGCAGGATTCGGCAGGGTGCGAGTACAGTACATTGTGTATAAGGAGCAGGATTCGGCAGGGTGCGAGTACAGTACATTGTGTATGAGGAGCAGGATTTGGCAGGGTGTGTTATGCACTACAGTGTGAATAATGGATTAGTATTTGGCAGCTCCGTACCCGGGTTCTGCAGTGCTGCACGCAGGTTCTCCTGCTGTTTGCCGTATTTGGTTTGATCTCCGTGTGTGAGAATGCGGTACATTTCATAACTCATGATCATCACACCACCTCTGTTGTGCCAACTGGTCAGAGCGTTCACACGAGAACACACGGACTTCACCGTCACAAACTCCATCACCTGGACGCCAGAGAGACAGAGATGTACATAAATGCACATCACTTTTCGTCTATGAATTAAGAATGAAGTGCATTTAAAGTTGTGTTTATGTATACAGTTCATTCAGTCGAACATTCTGAAAAAACACTGACCTCCATTTTCTTTTTGATGATGCCACGCTGCCATTTGTCAAACTCGGCTCTCCAGTTGAGCACTGTGTTTAGAGGACAAACCACCAGCGCCGTCTTCAGCATCACCAGCTCACACGTCAACACCGTGTGCAGAAACGTGATCACCTGAAACACACATGACTTCCTGTAAATGACACCACATGCTCAATTCTCTTGAGCCTCTTCATTACACACACCTGCAGTGTCTTTCCGAGGCCCATGCAGTGGGCGAGAATGCAACCGGAACCAGGAGATGATTTCACCTTCGCTATGGACTCACAACAGCTGTCCCAAATGAACTGCACACCTACACACACCGCAGTGTGTTAGAAATAAACTTACAAATTAAGTCAGTCAATGGGAATGGAGATGTTGATGAGAAAAAAAAATGGTTTCTCTCACACACACACACACACACACACACACACACACACACACACACACTTCACTTACCCTCTCGTTGGTGAGGTTTGAGTTTACTCAGCAGGTGTGTATCCACTTGAACCAGACTTTCCCGTGTTGCATCATCAAGTTCTAGCACCAGAGGGACGGGTCTGGGGGCAGGAGTCTCTGCTACTATCATCACCTTGAATAGCACAAACACACTTGTCCTTCCATCTTTGTGGGGACACTCATTGACAATGCATTCCCAAGCCCCTTACTCTAACCTCGGGCCCCTAATCTGAACCCCATCACAACTAAATGCCTAACCCCATACTCGAACCCTAAACCTCAGTCTTAACCCTCAAACAGCCCTTTGAAGAAGTGAGGACCGGCAAAAAAGTCCTCACTTCCCAAAAATGTCTTTTATTTGAAAAAAAAAAAAAATGCTGGTTCTCAATTTTCAGCAAGTCCACTCACACAACACATCCATTAATTCACTGAAGATCAGTTCCAGAGGCGACCACAAACCAAACACATGACGACAGAAACATCACTAAACAAATTCCTTTGCTTTTTTCACGTCACGCAGTTAACACACCTCCAAGTCATCTCGTCCTTGTTCTCTGCTCTCCTCCTCCTGTCTTCGCTGCCGGTCTCTCTCTGCCAGCCTGTTCCTTCTCTCCTGCTCCTCCCTCAGCGCCTCCTGCGTCTCCTTCGCCAGCTGCTGCACCTCCAGAATCCTCCGGATCTTCCTGCGGCCCTTCGGTGTGCTCGTGCACTCGTCTGCGTTCTGATCGGCATCGGAATGACCATCCTGATTCGTCAATTCACACACACACACGTAAGCATTATGCTGAGTAGGTGTGGCCATAATGAGCAAGGGCGTGGCCTGTTACTCATCTACACGAGTTCTTGAACAAATAAGGACTGATGTTCTGTTCCACAATACAAAAGCACATCTAAAGTCAGAAAATTAACATACACGAATAAATCATTTCTTTAGAGCGAAAACATTCGGAGCGGAAGGATTTAAAACATTCTCCATGGAAAATAATCAGTGACAGAGAGGAGTGATGAAGCGGAGTTGGTGTCGACCTGATAACAGCATGGTGACTTGAAATGTTTTATTTCTCCTGTACCATTATTAAAATTGCAGCTAATTAACGAATAATGCATTGTTTGTGTGTTTTTTTTACCTTTCCAGGAGGTGTGTGAGGTTTGCCGTCAACAACTGAATCCTTCTGCTTCACGATGCTGCACAACAATGCAGTAAAAAGCAATCAGTAATCTGGAACTCATCACTGTATTGCGCATAAACACGACATTTTAATCATGATGTCCATGTAGAGCGAAAACCTAAAACCTGAACATCTCACACTGTTGAAATAATCATGGTTCTAGGTTACGTATTAATCCCGGATTGGCGGATTTACCTGCCATCCTCGTCTTCTGATTGGCTGAGCGTCTCACTCAACGCCGATTCCTCACTGGCCGACTCTCGCTCGTCACTACTCACTATCAGGTGAAAGGCGAGAGGTAAACTGTTTTTGTGTCGTTTTTATATCACTGACGATATCAGAATTTCTTTACAATTATATATTATTATATTCATGTTTTTTTTTCCTCCAGGAAATATTTTAGCAGACAGGAAACTCTTTCAATTGTTTAAAAGAAAAAAGATCACATTTCTCACCGACTATTGGCTTGGTTATTTCTGCTTTTTGCATTTTCATTTTCTGCTTTGCAGGTTTGTCGGCACCATCTTCAGATGCAGACTCCCACGGGTTCAGGCGAATGCGCAGCAGGTGGTGACGGGACTGCGGGGCTTTAGCAGAATCGTCCAAGTCGGAGCTGTTATCAGTCACCTCACCTACAATATAATTATTAAGGAGCACATACAGCATCAACCCGATGGTTATATATGAACACAGATTATGTAACTGGTTAAAAAGAAAAAAAAAAAAGATCTGTGAGACTCGCTGCAATTTTTGGCTTCACACACAACAAAACAAAGGTGTCGCTGTGACCATTCTGATGGTGCCGTGACCCGGATGCAATTCTGTCTTTTCAATTCGAGCTTTGTACAACGGTCAATCATATTTATTTTTTTTAAAGCAGAATACTTAATATCATAGATGATGCTGAAAAAAAAAAGCGTCCAGGACGTTTTTTTGTTGAATAGCATTATATTACTGTTGCTATGGCTGCATCCATCCATCCAGTCACACTATTTCTGTTTAAATCACACCAATTTTCAATTTCGTTTGGAATTTATTGCTGAACTTGACCTCCTCCGACCCTACAAGGGTATAGAGTTTTGCATTTCATGCATACTGCACCTCTACCATTTGCAACGCAGCCATATTTATTTAACATCGCATCACGATTCGATCCACTAGACAGGAATTACGGAGTAAGAGCTCTGGACAACTGACATAATGCAAGCTTTCAACGGCATCCTGCTGATACAATCAAGCAGTTCCTCACTGTCTTTAGCGTCGTCCTTCTCTTCATCTCCTTTCTTCCTCTTGCTCTCCATCATGCCCTCCTCATCCTCGGCTGTGGATCCCATATTGTCGGATGTGTCATCCTGCCCAGAGCTGGACGAGTAGTTGGCCCTGATCTCAGCCAACAGGATCTGTTTAGCGATTCTACAAAGATCAAGAAAAGAAAAGCAATTTGGTCCAACTAAGAGTCAGTTTCGCAGATGTAGGAGTCCTTTTTTAATGCTGTATCAGTGGCGAGATCAACACTGTTCATTCAGACACAGGACGGATGGGACGAGACGTTTGCATGGATACCAAAATAAGACAAATAAGAGATGGTCCATAATTTACCGCTTTCATCAGGTGAACATGCATTCAACTAATAAAATGTATTATTCATTTGAATTTATTTAAAATTGTTTTATCTCAATGTCACCAGCGCATACAGTATCCTGCCCCACCATAGGACTAAACACCCTGGAACACCTTTATACGAACGATAAGCGCTCGTACAAGTCTATTCTCAGCCCCCACCATGGGCACTCTGACCATCTCTACCTGTTCCCGGCTGATAAAACGCATCAAACCAGCAGCCTGCCTGCTGTCTCTGATTTCCAGGACGTCTTTGATAACACAGGCTGAAGTAATTTTACACGCTCAGCCACCCATGGCTCTCATCCAGACTTTACTTAATATACATCCACTGCGCCATCAAACCGCACCTCCACCAACCAGAAACCCTGGTTGACCAGCTTAGTCCTGATCATGGACTTCAGGAAGTGGAAGATGTCCCCAGCTTTAAATTTCTTGGAGTCCATATCAATGAGGACCTCACCTGGTCAACAAACGCCTGTTTCCTCATAAACAAGGCCCAATAATGTCTGCATTTCCTGTTAAGTGCCCACCTGTCTTCCAAAATACTCACCAACTTCTACCGTTGCACCACTGAGAGCATCCTCACCTGCTCCATCTCAGTGTGGTACAGTCACTACACATCAGCAGACCAGAAAGCCCAGCATACCACCAGAACCCAGCAATGAGTCATAACGTTCCCCATAAATGCTGCCCAAGGAAAGGTCTCTGCATCAGTAGAGATTCCCTCCCATCCACGACCTGTTGTCCCACCTGCCCTCAGGGTGGCACAACCAGGTTCACAAACATCTCTCCCCCCAGTCAAGGCAAACTTGCACACGTGATACTTTTCTGTAGAAAATTAAGGATACATTTAGCTCACGTTTAATGACTAATTTTCTGTCAAGCTGCTTTGTGACAATATCAGTTGTTAAAAGTGCAATACAAATAAACCTGTCTTCTATTCTCTTTTCATTGAGATCGATGCCTTTTGTGTCCCCCGTCTCCAATTCACAGCCTTGCTTTTGTTTGCACTTGGGCCTGTACATGGGGTTATATACAAAACTGAAGAATAAACCAAAGCTAGCTAGGCAGGCTAACTGCTGCTAGTTTCTGCAACGTTATGTCCACGTCTACCTGATATGATAGGAATGTTTTATTTATATTTAAAAAAAAAAAAAGCAAAAGCTCCTGGCCTTTAAATTCCAACCTGGCCATCATTTTCATCAGCAACGAGTTTCTAAAAAGGATGAAAAGGGAATTCAGCTCATGCTTAGCATGAACGTGTCTCAGAAAGCAGGCTTGGTTATGGCCGTGCTGCGGAGACAGACCCACCAGGAGTCGGTCTGTATTGTCCATGTTCACACACCTTTTAATCCTGATTTTGAAATGTGAAAACATTTTAAAGATCTATGATCTACAAAAAACACAAAGCAAGCGTTATGGAAACATTGGACAAATTCACCCTGACAGGACCTCATCTCATCGTTGTGCTCTTTTGCTAGCTAACAATTATGCTAACTGTGGATTGAGACATGTTGGACCTCTAGTTATACATTACAGCCAAGTGTTAACTTTTCATGTCAGACAAATTTAGCTTTTACAAAGATTTCTAAAATGCACTATATTTTAAAACCCAAACTGATTTTTTTTTTTTTAAATGTCAGTTAAATCTGATGCAGCCTCACAGTGCATTATGGGTAATTATGAGAAACTCCTGGTGGATAAACCAAGTTACTGGTTCATCCTCTCACGATAAAAGGTCAAGTGTTCCAACCTGTATCGCTCCGTCATCTGACCACATTAGATAAGTGCCTGCTTCACCATCACTGCACGTATAAGCTCAGGTTTGTTTTTCAGCTGGTGCATGTCTGTAGCCTTAAAACATCCTTACATAGCCATCATGGTTTCAACTGAACAAATAAAATAAATGAAAGGCACAGAGACGAGACGAGTGTGGGGTAAATTATTTTATTACAATGCCGCTTACATACAGATACAGTTTATTCGTGACCCATGTGGGTGCATGCAACTTATTTACAAA
>JAOPUC010000021.1:35213836-35225976 GCA_027564185.1 Cephalocassis borneensis | reverse complement strand
ATTTGACCAAAGTTTAATATAAAATAGGAGAATTACATTGATCTTGCTCCTGAATTTACCCATGATATGCACTTTAACAAGTGAAAGCTAATCTAGCAAGAGAAAGCGAACCTCGAAAGTGAAAGCTAACGCACTAACCTTGTGGATGGAAGCTGACCTAGCGAGGGAAACCTAAACAAATCTGACCAGGACAAAGCACACACTGAAAATGAATGAATGAATGAATGAATGAATGTTATTGTTGCAGACGAGCATACTATTTCTTGAATTTTACCATTCTTAATTTTTGCTAATCTGAATATTTGTTAATGTAAATATCATTGTTAGCTAATGAAACCTATTTTTATCATTTATAACAGTTTGATATAGTATCCAAGGGCTATTTTAAGCCATAGAGTATCCAACACTCTTTTTTTTCAGAGCAAAGACGAGATAGATAAAGCAGTCAGTAAAGTGTATCAAACATTTAAGAGTTATTTCACGAAATCAAGTCGTATATGCGCCGATAGCCAATGAGGCGCGTAGCACAGAGTCGACTATAAGCCATGTATGACAAGATTAAGTGGAATCACTGTTTGATTCTGTCCACATTCAATGGATTTTGAGAGACAGAGCATTTTTTTTTTTTGCAAAGTCGATAAATAAAAACTTTATACAAAATGTCCGACCAAACCTGCGAAATGACAGGAGCAATTTGTGAAAAATGCTATAATAATTATTATTGAAAAATAAAAAAAATATATTCTTACCATCAAATACTTTTATTCCATATTTTGTTAAATTTATTTTGCATTTTTTGAGTATTTACTTCGTCCTCGGTTGGCTGAGCAACACGCTCCACCATTTTGTTGTTGATTGTCTTCTTCTTTAGGGTTTTTAGGTGGTTCGCAAACCAACTTAAGGTGCAGTACCGCCCCCCATTGGACTGGAGTGTGGAACAGGCAATATTGTCGAACCCCCTCATTCTGTTTGCTATTTCTGTTTCTTTTA
The DNA here is from genome assembly GCA_027564185.1 of Cephalocassis borneensis. Classification (NCBI taxonomy): domain Eukaryota; kingdom Metazoa; phylum Chordata; class Actinopteri; order Siluriformes; family Ariidae; genus Cephalocassis; species Cephalocassis borneensis. Next base: position 35,224,986 of record JAOPUC010000021.1, on the reverse strand, counting down.
AATACTTGATGATAAAGCCGCCGTTTTGTTTTTCTCCTCACGGTATATGAGATGACATCCTAGTAGTAGAGTAGCTAATTGGAGTGCATGATTGCTCATATCCAGTGAATGTGGATAGAATAAAATGTAATCGATGAAAAATAGCCATCATCCATACTACATACAGGATTACTGTCAGTTTTAAAATGCACCTGATATACAGTATGACCTAGAAGCAATCAAAACATCGGAAGGGATGAGTTTTATTCAAAAGTAACTGGTTAGGTGTTTTTGTATCTGTGTACTAGCGTGTTCAAGTGCAGTCATGCAGAGTGCAGGCACATAAAATAGCAGAGGAGGCCTTGAGCACGACGATAATCATGCAAGCAGAGAAGTGTGCACTCTGCATGACAACACTGTGTAATATCATATTTATAGAAGCATCGAGTTACAGCATGAATGCCAACACGTTTGTAAAGTGGAAAAATGCACACGCATACACAGAGCAGCCAGGATGTCATACCCACCAGACATAGTTGTGGCTGACAAGGAGCAGAAGAGGGCAGTTGTGACAGATGTGGCAATCCCAGCTGATAGTGACATCAGACAGAAGGATCATGAGAAGATCAAAAAGTACCAGTAGCTGAAGGAACAACTGGAACCACATGTAGAAGGTGAAGTCCAAAGTGGTCCTGGTGGTAATCCGAGCATTACGGGTTGTGACCCCCAAGCTGGGAGAGTGGCTCCAGGTACAACATCTGAGACTCTGAGTGCAGTCTTAGGAAAAGCTATGATACTGCACAGAACCCTCAGACTCTCAGGCATCTGGTTGAGGACCCGAGCTTGAGGAAGACGCATACCACCACCACCACCACCACCATGACCCCACGTAGGGGTGAACGGGAGATTTGTAAAAATTGTTCTTACTGTATTATGATATATCTGGCAAATATGTGAAAGGTAGACGAGATAAGCAGTGAGAGTGCGCAAACAAGATAATGTTGTGTGAAACGTTGCTTTTGGGTGTGTACTCCAGCTCACTTATACATGATCCTCAGCCTTGTTTCCTGTTTATAGTGGAGTTTCACATTATCAGCGTGTCAGCATGAGTTTTCTTCGGCTTTCATCTCACCTCTCAAAAACATGCCAGTAGGTGGATTGGCTACTCTAAATTGCCCCTAGGTGTGTGTGTGTGTAAGAGAGAGAAAGAGAGATGGATGGATGCCCTGTGATGGGCTGCTTTACTGCTTTATATGCAGTGTTCCTAGAATAGGCTGCAGATCAACCACAAACCTGACCGGAATAAAGTGCATACTGAAGAAGAGGAATGAATGATGAAAAATCAAACTGTTTACACCACAGCACTATTCGATGCTTGAGGCTCCGACAATATTTCCAACTCCATATATTAACACACTGGTTTTGATTTGTTATTGGAATTTGTTTCATGATGGAACGAATGTTTGTAGCTGTTATAACAATTTCTAATGGCCGGTGAACACCATTAGATTAGATTAGATTAGATTAGATTAGATTAGATTAGATTAGATTAGATTAGATTAGATTAGATTCACTTTATTCATCCCACATTGGGGAAATTCACATGTTACAGTAGCAAGAAAAAGTCAAACAGATAACAAATAAAAATTAGACAAACGAAGGATTAAATACAGAGGGCTATTTGCATCATCTACCATAAAAAAGTATAGGGGAAAAATGTTGTCCCAACTTTTTTGGAATCGGGGTTGTAGGTGAGACAGGTGAGTCCTGGAGACAGTGATCCAGGTGAGACAGGTGAGTCCTGGAGATACTGATGTAGATTCTTGTGTAGGTGAGACAGGTGAGTCTTGGAAACAGTGATATAGATGAGACAGGTGAGTCCTGGAGACAGTGATGTAGACACTCACGTAGGTGAGACAGGTGAGTCCTGGAAACAGTGATGTAGACACTCATGTAGGTGAGACAGGTGAGTCCTGGAAACAGTGATATAGGTGAGACAGGTGAGTCCTGGAGACAGTGATGTAGACACTCATGTAGGTGAGACAGGTGAATCGTGGAAACAGTGATATAGGTGAGACAGGTGAGTCCTAGAGACAGTAATGTAGATTCTTGTGTAGGTGAGACAGGTGAGTCCTGGAGACAATGATGCAAGTAAGACAGGTGAGTCCTAGAGACAGTGATATAGGTGTGACAGGTGAGTCCTAGAGACAGTGATGTAGGTGAGACAGGTGAGTCCTGGAGACAGTGATATAGATTCTCATGTAGGTGAGACAGGTGAGTCCTGGAGACAGTGATATAAGTGAGACAGGTGACTCCTAGAGACAGTGATGTAGGTGAGACAGGTGAGTCCTGGAGACAGTGATGTAGGTGAGACAGGTGAGCCCTGGAGACAGTGATGTAGGTGAGACAGATACACGTTGTGTGTATTCTAGGTTAATATTGTGTGACGTCCTCATTCTCTGTCCTGCTGCTTCCTTTAAATTGTGAACATTTCTGCAATTATTGTGTGCATCGATGTGGAACAAAATTTTAATGACAGAAACTTCCCCTTTCTCCCCACCTGACTCTCTCCGCTTCCTGTCTTGTGTTGCCTTCTGCCTGATCTCAGAATTTACAGAAGAAATATTTTAAAACACTCAGAGCTCAGAGCCTGCAGGTCATGCAGTGTTCCATTGCATAGAGACACGATGAGCTGATAATTAATCTGATATTTATTGCAGCTGGTTATAAATGTCACTCTTGCATGTTCTGGAGCACAGCTGCATGTGTGTTTTACCTTCAGGATGCCTGTCGAGGGTCAATACCAGAAAATATTTTAGTATTTGTGGTCTGTACAATTTAGCTTTTTATCCTAAAAAAAAACGGTAAATGCTGTTAAAAATGCAGGTTTTCCTCAGCATCAAAATGGGTCACAAGAGGTAGCGCTAGAACCACACTGAACATTTTAACAGCAGTTGTCTCTTCTAAAATCACAGTGGAATTGGACTGCACTGAGTATTCTAACAGCAATTATTTATTAGAGCAATTGTCTGCATTACATTCTAGAACCACAGTGTGCATTCTCATAATAGTTATCTCTTATATTCCAGAACCACAGAATGTATTCTGATAAGTTATCTATTACATTCAAGAACCACAGTGTGCATTCTGATAATAGTTATCTATTACATTCTAGAACCACAGAGTGCATTTTGATAATAGTTGTCTATTACATTCTAGAACCAGTGAGTGTATTCTGATGATATTTGTCTATTACATTATAGAACCACAGTGTGCATTCTGATAATAATTAACTATTTCACTCTAGAACCACAGCAGGCATTCTGATAATAGTTGTCTCTTCCATTCAAGAACCACTGAGTATATTCTGATGATAGTTGTCTATTACATTATAGAACCACAGTGTGCATTCTGATAATAATTATCTATTACATTCTAGAACCACAACGGGCATTCTGATAATAGTTGTCTCTTGCTTTCTAGAACCACAGAGTGCATTCTCATAATAGTTGTTTGTTACATTCTAGAACCGCAGAGGGTATTCTAGTAATAGTTGTCTCTTCCATTCGAGAACCACAGCGTACATTCTGATAATAGATGTCTATTACATTCTAGAACCCCAGAGTGCATTCTGATAATAGTTGTGTATTACATTTGAGAACCACAGAGTGCATTCTGATAATAGTTGTCTCTTCCATTCTAGAACCACATTGTGCATTCTAATAATAGTCGTCTATTGCATTCTAGAACCACAGTGTGTATTCTAATAATAGCTGTCTTACATTCTAGAACCACAGAGTATATTCTGATAATAGTTGTCTATTACATTCTAGAACCACAGACTGTATTCTGATTATAGTTATCTATTACATTCAAGAATCACAGTGTGCATACTAATAATAGTTGTCTATTACATTCTAGAATCACAGAGTGCATTCTGATAATAGTTGTCTATTCTGTTGTAGAACCACAGCGTGCATTCTGATAATAGTTGTCTCTTCCATTCTAGAACCACAGTGTGCATTCTGATAATATTTATCTATTACATTCTAGAACCACAGAGTGTATTCTAATAACAGTTGTCTCTTCCATTCTAGAACCACAGTGGGCATTCTAATAATAATTGTCTCTTCCATTCAAGAACCACAGAGTGTATTCTGATAATAGTTGTCTATTACATTCTAGAACCACAGTGTGTATTCTAATAATAGTTGTCTATTACATTTGATAACCACAGAGTGCATTCTAATAATATTTATCTATTACATTCTAGATCCACAATGTGCATTCTGATAATAGTTGTCTATTACATTCTAGAATCACAGCATACGTTCTGATAATAGTTGTCTCTTCCATTCAAGAACCAAGGAGTGCATACTGATAATAGTTGTCTATTACGTTCTAGAACCACAGTGTATTCTGATGATAGTTATCTATTACATTCTAGAACCACAGCGTGCATTCTGATAATAGTTGTCTATTACATTCTAGAACCCCAGAGTGCATTCTGATAATAGTTGTGTATTACATTTGGGAACCACAGAGTGCATTCTGATAATAGTTATCTCTTCCATTCTAGAACCACATTGTGCATTCTAATAAGTTGTCTATTGCATTCGAGAACCACAGTGTGTATTCTAATAATAGTTGTCTGTTACATTCTAAAACACAGAGTATATTCTGCTAATAGTTGTCTATAACGTTCTAGAACCACAGACCCTATTCTGATTATAGTTATGGATTACATTCAAGAACCACAGTGTGCATTTTAATAGTAGTTGTCTATTACATTCTAGAACCACAGAATGCATACTGATAATAGTTGTCTGTTACGTTCTAGAACCACAGAGTGTATTCTGATGATAGTTATCTATTACATTCTAGAACCAGAGTGCATTCTGATAATAGTTGTCTGTTGCATTCTAGAACCACAGTGTGTATTCTAATAATAGTTATCTATTACATTCTAGAACCACAGAGTGCATTCTGATAATAGTTGTCTATTCTGTTGTAGAACCACAGTGGGCATTCTAACAATAGTTGTCACTTCCATTCAAGAACCACAGAGTTTATTCTGATAATAGTTGTCTATTACATTCTAGAACCACAGAGTGTATTCTAATAATAGTCTATTACATTTGAGAACCACAGAGTGCATTCTAATAATATTTATCTATTACGTTCTAGAACCACAATGTGCATTCTGATAATAGTTGTCTATTACATTCTAGAACCACAGAATGCATTCTGATAATAGTTGTCTATTACATTCTAGAACCATAGTGTGTATTCTAATTATAGTTGTCTATTACATTTGAGAACCACAGAGTGCATTCTAATAATATTTATCTATTACATTCTAGAACCACAATGTTCATCTCTTACATTCTAGAACCACAGAATGCATTCTGATAATACATATCTATTACGTTCTAGAACCACAGAGTGCATTCTAATAATAGTTATCTATTATGTTCTAGAACCACAGAGTGAATTCTAATAATAGTTGTCTATTACATTCTAGAACCACAGAATGCATTCTGATAATACTTATCTATTACATTGTAGAACCACAGAGTGAATTCTAATAATAGTTGTCTATTACATTCTAGAACCACAGAGTATATTCTGGTAATAGTTGTCTGTTATGTTCTAGCATCACAGTCAGCATTGTAACAGTGGTTGTTTATTCATTCTAGAGCCACACTGCGTATTGTAACAATAGTTTTTTATCACATTCGAGAACCACAGTGAGCATTTTAACAGTCACAGTCTATTATAGAACTACAGTGGAATTCGATTATTAGTTTCCTAACAGTAGTTGTCTGTTACATTCCAGAACCAAAGTGTGCATTCTAACAGTAGTCGTGTATGACATTCTAGAACCACAGTGAGTGTTTTATTCCTAACACAGACTGTTTTGTTCCGTACAGTTGTTTTGTGTTATGTTCTGGGTTGAGAACTCTGTCTCACACATTGTAATCAGCTGATTTAAGATGGCAGATACTTCAGGCTGGCTGTAATTATTCTCTAGTTCTCTTGCTCTCTCTCTCTCTCTCTCTCTCTCTCTCTCACACACACACACACACACACACTTGGAGAGAGAAAGGTGGGTTAATGAGGCTGTTACCTGAGAAACAGCAGAAGTGATGATTCGGCATCCTGCTGCCATTGGAGAACTCTGTGTCCTTTTGGAAACGTTCCCGCCCCTTCCCCCCTACAGGAGCTGTTCTCAGCACCGCCTCCTCAGTAACGGAAAAGCCAGTGGACCAATCACAGGTGGCGGTGTGGCTGTCCTCACACCTGACCTTGCCTCATGGGTTCAGCAGCATGCTCAAAAACCAGGGGACGCAAAATTAGACTGATGATGCGTGAACACACGCAAATCATGAGCATCACTTCATGCACATGATCACATGACTGGAGTGAAACATGGAATCGAGTTCATGTGTCGTGTGTGTGTGTGTGTGTGTTAATGACGTAATGCTTTTGATTAATGTTCTCTACCAATGTTCTGTGTGTGTGTGTGTGTGTGTGTGTGTGGCCTTGCAGCTCCTGGCCATATTACTTTTTTCCCATTCTGTCTCATTTCAATCCTCCATCTTTTCTCCCATCCATCAGTCTTCTCTCCTCTCTTTTTGCCTCTATTCTGTTTCTCTTCCAACCCTCCCCCCCTCTCTCTCACACACACTGTGTGTGTGTGTGTGTGTGTGTGTTTGCAGTCTCTGCAGTATGTGGGGGAGCAGGCAGCAGTTAGAAGGCAGAAAGCTCGTGCCAAAGGGAGAAATGCAGCACTGCGTTATGAAAAACACACACGCAGACACACATGTACACACACACACACACACACCTTTTATATATCATTCCCTTCATTCATATACGTACACACATTTTCTCACATCTCTCTTTGTATGAGTTGTTCCTCTGTCTGTCTTGCGTACATTTGGCCGAGATGCTCATCCAATGGGGTGTATGATAAATGAGAGAGAGAGAGAGAGAGAGAGAGAGAGAGAGAGAGAGATCGTCTTTATTGACTTTATTTATGATATTCAATGTTTCATTATGTTTGGGGGCTCAGTGAGAAGAATTCTGTTTTATCCAGCTAAGTGTGTGTGTGTATGTGTGTCCTATTTTAGGTATCTGGAAATGAGCCATGGCTCTATAGAGACGGACACTCTGCTTTGATCTTGTTCCATTTTGATCATTTTTACACACACACACACACACACACACACACACACACACACACACACACACTAGTGCAGTCAGATGGTGATTGACAAATATTATCTTAATAACTATAAAATATACCCAATATACTGTTTATATTATAGAGTGTTGCCTGTCAGTTGCGCTGCAGAAAGTTCTGGCGCTCTCTTTGTCTTGTCTCTCAATGGAAAGGAAGCAACACTGACCACAAATTATTTTGGGTGGTGGTTCACTCTCTGTACAACACTGACTGTGTGTGTGTGTGTGTGTATGTGTGTGTAGGAGGGTAAGGAGTTGATCGAGGAGCAGCCAGAGCTTAGGCCCGTAGTACACCAGAAGCTGAAGGAGATGAGGGAATGCTGGACACATCTGGAGAGCACCACTAAGGCCAAAGCTCGCCAGCTGTTCGAGACACAGAACCACAGAACCACAGATGTTCCATCGCACAGCCTCTCCGATCTGGACCAGCACCTCAGCTTGCTCCAGGACGAGCCACCACAATCCTCGCACTCGACACACACCAGCCCCTCGGCCAGCTCCGCCATCCTGAACCCTCGAGCCACATTTAGCCAGCAGCTGCAAAGGATACAGGTGTGAAGTACATGAGCACACACTCATTCACACACACATGCATGCAAGTACACGCAGGTGTGTTTCTTCTCTCTGGCTGCTGCCATTTCCTTGTTCACAAGGGAAACTTGAAAGTTTGTGAACCCTTTAATATGTTCTATATTTCTGCGTAAATGTCACCGAAAACATCATCAGATTTTCTCACAAGTCCTAAAAGTAGTTAAGAACCCAGTTCAACAAACCAGACAAAAAAATATTCTACCTTGTCATTTATTTATTGAGGGAAATAATCCGATATTACATTACAGGTGTTAACAGACGCTCTTATCCAGAGCAACATACAACGGGACCCTGACACACCCACAGCAGTGGGCAGCAGGGGAGCAACTGGGGGTTCGGTGCCTTGCTCAAGGGCATTTCAGCCAATCCTGCTGGTCCAGGGACCTTTCTTTTTATGCTGGAGCTACAGTGAATGGAGGCTTATGGGATTAAAAATCACAAACGTCTGGTCACTTCCGAGACTAAACTAACTCTCTCTCTCTCTCTCTCTCTCTCTCTCTCTCTCTCTCTCTCTCTCTCTCTCTCTCTCAGTCAATGGAAGCTCAGATGCATCTCTATCCTGGTTTGGTGCAGCTGAAGTCTGATATTAGTGGACAGAGTGATGTCGATGGAGCTGATATGTTGCACCGCGGACCAATGGGTATGGAGGTCCAGGGCTCAGGGAGTGTGGCTGAGACGCGGATTGTGCGCCTGATTGAGCCACTGAAAGAAAGGAGGCGGATCCTTCTGGCCTCCAAAGAAATGCACCAAGTCACGCAGGACCTGGAAGATGAGATCGTAAGCCTTTCTGTTCTTCCAGGCCTTGTTCAAAGCCACAACCTTGCTTCTTGATTGCTCTTACTACTCATCCTTGAGTGAATACCTGCCGTCTGATTGGCTGGCTCGATCAGCTTGTAGTTGATTGATAATTTAAAGTGATCGCTCCAGTGTAGCCTGGTATTTCCATTCTGTAACAAACTTGATATCAGACAGAAACCTTGGTGTGAAAGTTGTTTGAAGTTCCAGATTTCTTTCTGATGAAACCAATGTTGGTCTTTTGGGCAAAACTATGCGGTCAGTTTTCAAGCTTTCATTTTCAATGAAAAGTGGATGGACTGTTTTTTTTTTAAATAGTAACCTAGCAAGTGAGAGCTAACTTGGCACCAACTTCATAATTGGGTAGTTGATACATGGAGAATATATTTCAATTCTCACTGCTTGTTCCAGTGCAGTTCAAACATCATTTCATCTTGTTTCTTTCTGATATTTCTCTCTGTTTCTCATTACAGGTGTGGATTCAGGATAGATTACCGTTGGCCTCCTCGACGGAATATGGCACCAACATGCAGAGCATTCAGCAGCTTGTTCAAAACCACGAGGTGAGATTCAGAGAAATCAATTCAGGACAAAGAAAGTATGTTTTGATTTTTTTTTTTGGGGGGGGTTCTTTAAAGATCAATTATTCACGTGATTTCTGTTGCAGCTATCTACTGTGGAACATTTGTTACGTTCTCCGGTCATACTGTTAACTATATGTAGAAGATCATGAGTTTAGATATTGTATGTGTTTCAGAACCACTTTAACTGTGTTTGCTCATTCAGGCTTTGCAGATGGAGATGCAGGCCAGAAAGGGGCGTGTCGAGGAGGTGCTGGAGAGGGCCGACACAGTCGCCGCCCTTCGCACTCCCGAGGTGGAGATCATCAGAGAGGGAGCGATGCACGTCAGGCAGCTGTGGGAGGTGCTCCAGGTGGAGGCAGAGCGTCGTACGGTGATGCTGGATGCAGTAAGCCATGCCCAGCAATACTACATGGAGGCAGCGAAGGCGGAGTCGTGGCTCAGCGGGCAAAAGCTTCATGTTCTCAATGAAGAGAATGGCAACGTAAGAACAGCATCTGCCAGGATGCAGGATACGTACCACAATTTTGTACATTTGCTAAAACGTTTTGAAAACCTTTTGAATCATTTCCTCGTGGTGTGCTGTCCGTCTCTTTGTGTGCGTCTCTGCAGGATGAAGCGAGCACGTTAAGGCTGCTGAAAGAGCAGTTGGCTTTAGAGCAGAAGGTGGAGAATTACGCCGACACCGTGGGCTTCCTGTCTCAGCAGTGCCGCCGTATGTTGGAGCTGGGACACCCTGACAGGTAAACACCTGAAAAGATCAATGCCTCATTAAACACTGTGACCCTTTTAGACACGTAAACAGTCCACCAAACACCTGGACAGGTAAACAGCCCTTTTAAGACATTTGAAAATGTTACATCAATAAACACCCCTTTCAAAGCCCTAAGCAGATAAACATTCCCTTGAATACTTGAACAAATAATTGGTCCTTGACACACTGGAGCAGTTAAACACAAACCCTTGATTCCTGTCTTCAGTGAACAGATTACTAAGCAGCAGGCGCACATCGACCGGCTCTACGTCTCCCTGAAGGACCTGGTGGAGCAGAAGAAGACCAAGCTGGAGCAGCAGTACTGGCTCTACCAGCTGAAGAAGGAGGTGGAGGCTCTGGAGAAGTGGATCTCTGAGAGAGAGGCTGTAGCCAGCTCCACTGAGCTCGGCCAGGATCTGGAGCACGTCACGGTCAGCCCAACACACACACACGCACGCATACAGTATGTCTTTATGGAGTTTATTGCTACATGATCTGCAGAGTGGTTGTGTTACGACCTGGTTGTGTGCAGGTGCTGCAAGAGAGGTTCACCAAGTTTCGCGCTGAAACAAACACCGCAGGTCAGAGGCAGATGGACTCAGTGAACAAGATGGTGAACGAGATGATCGACTGTGGCCATGCAGATGCTGCCATCATCGCTGAGTGGAAGGACGGCCTGAACGAGTCGTGGGCTGACCTGCAGGAGCTGATGGAGACCAGAGCACAGATGCTCGCTGCCTCACACCAGCTCCACAAGTTCTTCACAGACTGCCAGGAGGTTAAAACATTGTCCACTAATGCTCAAACCCAACACACACACACACACACACACACACTTCTTGCAGAATTTATGTATGAAAGAACAATCAAATAATATGCACAGATATACATACACTCTATCACACACACAGAGAAAATCCCTTTTTTTTAATTAGTTCAATATTACTGTCTTACATGTGTGTGTGTGTGCGTGTGTGTTTGTGTGTTTAGGTACTGGTGCAGATTGAGGGGAAGATGAGGCAGTTACCAGAGGTGCGTTCGTGTCAGGTGAGCACTGCCAACCCCGGCACACTACAGAGACTACTGCACTCCTTTGAACACTCTCTGCAGCTGCTTGTCTCACAGGTGAGAAACACACACACACACACACACACACACACACACACACACACACACACACACACACACACACACACACACAC
>JAOPUC010000021.1:35110444-35126031 GCA_027564185.1 Cephalocassis borneensis | reverse complement strand
CGCCGGCCACGGGGCTCAAACCCAGAACCTTCTTGCTGTGAGGCGACAGCGCTAACCACTACACCACCGTGCCGCCCAACATCAACACTATTAAAATGAATTCTATTAAAAAATATGTTTCTATAAAAAAAAAATTAGCTTACTAAGAACATCTGTCAGCATACATTTCAAAATAGCAGCATCAGTAAAAACATGAAATGAGCTATATAGTGTAAACAGAAATCTGATTTAATGACTTAATTTTACCATACCATTTTACCATAGTGGAGGTTGGATTCATTAATGGTCATTTATTAACCAGCATAAAATTGCAACTTGTAATTGGAGTTTCACTTCACAGCCAGCTGTGTAGTGGCTAAATGGTGATATATGAAAACTTTATCAGGAAAAAAATTGAAGGAAAGAAAATTGTGATCTGTTTGGGCTCACTTGAAGTTTCTAGTCCCTCCATTTGCCCAAGGACCAATGCGCTTTGCCTAGCAGCAAACTTTGCAGAACATCGCATCATCATCTTTGTCATATCCAAGCCATGAATGGTTCTTCAGCCACTGTTTTGGAAACAGCCTCATCTGTTTTCTCTTCTTTGGAATTGAAGTGCTCTTCTTCTCTTGTCAAGTTTTTTTTTTCTTTGGAGGCTCTTCTTGTTCCACTTTACTCTCTGATGTTGATGTCAATTCACATGGTGGTGATTGTACAGGATCCTCATGTGAAACAGAAGCAGTTTCTTTCAATGAGGCAAAAAATTTCATGATTTTCAGCATTGTCTGCTATCTTCTTCGAATAGTTTGAAATGAAACCGACTAGTCAGCTGTTCTCTGGCACGAACACACTCAGCGCTGGTCACATGATACAATTGACCAATGATATATCTGCATTTCGGCACTCAGCCTTTTCCGTAACTACTCATCAAAAACGAAACAGAGTTGTCAAATTGACATAATGCTCCCATGGAAATGAAAATATACAATGGATCAGAGAATAAATGCTTAACGAAGTAGTGACGGGCAGGATGAAAAAAATTCCCGTCATGTCAGATTTTTGCCCATCACACACTGGCAACTGCCCGTCACAATGATGGGTTGACGGGTCTCTGGCTAAGCCCTTGATCGCGGGGCTAAGACACACTCACATTGACACCGATGGGCAATTTAGAGCCACCAGTTGTCCTCATCTATATGTCTTTGGACTGTGGGAGGAAACCAGAGCAGCTGGAGGAAACCCACGCAGGTATGGGGAGAACATACAAACTCCACACAGCAAGGCCCCAGTCACCTGGCAGGTTCCAACCCAGAACCTTCTTGCTGTGAGGCAACATTAATAACCACTGCACCACCGTGCTGCCCTGTCAGTGATATTATGTCAGTAATATAAAAGTGTTTATTGACCCTAGGCTTAGTGGTCTACATTTTAAATAAATAAAAGCAAGGGACTCAGTTTGTCTGCGTGGACTGCCAGGTAATTTCATTCCACCACCTGAGCACCAGTACATAAGGGTTTTGAGACTTGGCTTTCTTGTGATGGTTCAAGATGCATCATACTTGCAGCTCTAGGAGTTGGCCCAATACGTACATGCCTAGCAGTAGAATGTAGCTTCGTCCTGCTGAGATGTGGCTGTTGGTGATGAGCTGTCATACACGATAAGATGTCTTCCAAACATGCCGAGATGCAAGTAACACCCTGGGTGTCTGATTGTAGGGAAGAAAGGATACGTTGGATGTCATCAGCATAACTGTGGTAGAAGCCATGTGAAGATTTTACCAAGCAAATGGAGATAGAAGAGGACAGAGCACCGAGCCTTGTGGGACACCAGTGAAGATTTTGCATGTAGTGTATGTTGATTTTCATGTCACCTGATACAAGCAGCCCTTTGGTGAGCCAATAATTCAAAGATTGGTGAACACGAAGACTGCAGAGAGGTCAAGAACAGATATGTGGGAAGAGTACAAGGTTAAAAGCTTCAGTGAGTCAGATGCAGACTTTTTTTTTTTTAGAATGGTGGATTTGCAAGAATTGAACTTTAAAAGTAGAAAGCAGTATGAATGTGTATGATATCCAAGGAATACTCTATGTGGGAAGGACCTTATTGGTCTGGCATAGAAGATCAATAGAAGAAGAGAAATAGAGGGTTGTATCTGTATTTTTTTTTTTTTGAGTGAAAAGAGAATGAGTCAACTGTGGTTGGGAGAACGGATACTGTGATGTCCAGTGTTGGAGTAGTTTTGTTGAAGATCAGGTTCAGAGGATGTCCTGCTTTTGGGGTGAGAGGAGATGACTATAATAGTAGTACCATTATTTTGCTAGCTAATTGTCCTCATCACATGACAGATGCCACCCAGGAAGAGTGAAGTCTAAAATGTGCTTCCTTCAAGACACATGAAGCCAACCTCCACATTTTTTCAAGCTACTGCTTATGCTGCATCACAGGGCAGCATAACTTACAAGAAAAAGTGCTATTTGCCTCCTTCCACATATGAGCTCATAGATGCCCATGATTGGTTAAGGGGCTTATACACAGAAAGAAAGAAATTTGTCACGAAAAGCCTCGGTCACTATGGCCACCCATATATAAAGCGATTCGCTTGTCACCTGGCCATTCAAGGCTCTGGTTGCCTACGTATCCCTCTTGTAAATTTCCCACTCCAAATGTCTCCAAGTAAAAGAAGCAGTAGTTGGCTAATTTGCAACAAGACCATAAATATATCACAACTGTATACATATGGACAGAACTACACTTCAACAGTGACTTCATCCATGTTTAGTTTCCTTTAGTTCACAAATAGTAGAGTTTATAGATCAAAGCCATAACGTTTTCTGGTTTTTGTAACACTTTCTTAAAGCTGCAGTTGGTAACCCATATCAAATAACTTTTTGCCATGTTTGCTGAAAATGTCACATTAGATTACAGGCATTTAGCAGACACTCTTATCCAGAGCAGCATGCCCAAAGCACCCTGGGGAGCAGTTGGAGGTTAGGTGCCTTGCTCAAGGGTACTTCAGCCATTCCTGCTGGTCCAGGGAATCAAACCAGCATCCTTTTGGTCCCAGAGCTACTTCTCTAACCATTAGGCCATGGCTTCCCACTATGTTCATGAGACAGATAATCTGTGAAAATATCAGGCTTGTCTGGCTTCACCTAGTGTTCCTAATGCCATTTGCAAAAATCCACTGTACCCAAAATAGAACAACCAATCAGAATCAGAGGGCATGTTTGACAGAGTGTCCAACCCTCCCTCGTGAACACCTGAAAGGATTCAAAAACAATGGCAAGTTCGCCACATTTGGTTGCAGTGCTACTCAGTAGCACACATCTCATGTTCCTGTGATGTTGTAATTGGGCTAACGTTCGATTGTTTCCAACGTTAAGGCTGCTGGTTAGTATTATTTCATTTGAAAGTTGCTGAAAATATCTTTGGGAAGTGTCCAGGCAGTTGTATTGGTTGGTGTTTGTCCTGGTATTGTGCCTGTGCTCTCACAGCTAAATGTTCTCATCAGTGGTTTACTGTTCATATAGCCCTATTCATGACGTTTTCTGTTATCAAACAACTTCCCTTGCCATGGCAGGGCTGGAGTGCGGCGGAGAAGGAGGGGGAGGGACCAGGAAGTTGTATTTGTTCAAATTTTCAAGCTGAAGACCACTTTCTTCTCAGTCTGTCCTGCTGCAGCTTGAAGGCACATGTTAGGCTGTCTGCTAAGTTAACTGTTGAGATATCTAGTGAACGCAGTGGCTGGGTATATCACATACCTTGCGGCAAGATTCTTCGTATCAAAAATCAAATAAATTTCTATAAAGAAAAATGACTGGCAGAACATTTCATCAAAATAATAAATCAGGTGTCTTGGTGCTATAAATAATCATGTTCTGGCAGGAGATCGATGCCTATAAATAACATTGAGTGGCTCAGTGATTTCATTGCAACTCTTGTGCATCATTTTTTGGAGGAGCCAAAGCCATTTACGTTGTCTCCTTACGTTTTGGGGAACTCAGTGTTGGTGTCATCTGTCAGTCAACAGAATCTGTTTGCTCTCATCGGTAGTTACCTCAATCACGTCACCTCAAAATTGAGAGCAGTTTAACTCGGAATCTGCCCACTTTCACCAACAGTTATTTTGCCTGTCGTCGCTACAAGTCAACAAATTTCATTGGTATGACATGGTTGCGTGTCCCCACATCGCTTCAAATTGCTTCCTGTGTATGCACCCTTTTGGTATTGATTTACAGGGGAGTGAGAGTATGGCCAATTTTGGTCCTTGACTCCCGGTCATGGATGGCTGTGGCATCACTGAGAATCAAACTCAACTTTTTCGTTGTGCCGCTCAGGACCCCAAGTTTTTCTAAAAGGAAGTTGAAGTCACAATGGAGATGGAGTAAATCCATAAATTACTGGAGATTCAGGAGGTTGTGAAGCTCATCTTTGTAATGCCCTAGCTCAGGGGTTTGCAAATTTTGTTGTAGCCAGGGGCCTCTTGAACTGAAAAATAAATTCCAGGGATACCCTCAGCCCAAATTTATTTCATGAACATTATTTAAATGTATACATTAATATTTTGTCTCTTTATTGAACTTGTAGAGCTTCCTATTCCTGAACTTTCCACTGGAAAAGCACCTTAGGCCCAAGGTTCCAAGGTGACATTATTTATAGACCTCCTTGTTTTTTAGTTATTGAGGTTTGGATTAAGTTAAATCAGTTCAGGTGACCAGTCAAACAGGCTAATATTGATAATAATTCAATAATAAATACAATAACTTTCATAAGGTAGCTTTGATTTTCCAAAACTATCTACATTTAAAAAAAAATCCCAGAACCCTCTGGTTATGCTTCTTGGACCCTGCTTTGAGAACCACTGCCATAGAGGCCCAGGAAAAAATACGATGAAAGTTAGTTCATGGTCTTCACCTTATGAGATATTAGGATGTGAAAGACATGAGAGGTGAGAAGCTCCACTTCTGGGCTATAAGCAGACCCCCTGCCAATCCATCATGGAGACCAAAAGAATGTAGAGACAGAGGATGACAGAGGCAGCTGGTGTTGCCGAGATCTCTGTAGTGATCCATTTCCCTGTCAGTGCCAGGAAGTGAAGTGCATGGAACAAAGCCAAGGCTGAGATGAAGTCAGCTTTATGGGCAGATTGATGGTTTCAGGGCCCACCTACAACTGCTGTCTGAGATTGTTACGAGATTATTGCCATCGCTATTTCTGAAATGTGAGAGGAAAGAGGTGCATTTTGGGAGGAAAGGACATGGTGGCTAAAGTGGTTTGTGAGATACAAAGATGAGGAAGGAGTGGCGAAAAAGAAAGGACTGAGAAGAAACACGAAGATGGATGCTGAGCCAATTTTCCAGGTTACACCCAGAACCTGAGTATTTTTGGTCAGCGGTGGTCCAGTCTTAATGCCTGAGTGAAGATGTGAAGTTTAAGAGTGCAGGGTGGCTGTGCGTTTATTTATTTATTTAAACATATTTACAGTGTATCTATTCTCACTTCCAATTTGAAGAACTTTTATTCCACTAGCGTTATCACTCACACTTCTGCAATGTGCTATGATTTCTGGAACTAAACAAGACCATCGCCATCCAAGCAAGTGTTGAGGCTGTCAAGGGTTCTTTATCCTTAGCAACAGGATTCCAGGCAGGTCATCATCTTCAGTTGCCAAAGAGGGATCAACTGTGTGTGGTGTGTGTTTGCAGCAGCTGTGGAAATGGTAAACAGTAAACAGTTGAACAGTAGTCATTTAAATAATGCAGCTGTTTAACATTACACATTGTACCTGTGTTTGTGTGTGTGTAGGTACGACAGAGCGTGTGTGTTTAATCCAGGGTACGGTGGAGGCGCTGAATGGAGTTCATAACTTCATCGCTGAGAAAGTGCGTGAAATGCCACAAAGCAGCCAGAAAAGCGAACCAGTCAGCATCCTGCAGCCTCAAACCACCGTCAACCCCGACCGAGTCAAGCAGGTCAGTCACACACATACACACGTTCTGCTTGATTGGCCAAAGAATTAAGAATTAATCACATAATAAACTTCTATCACATGAAGAACAGCCTGGATGGTGAGCGCAGTGAGGCAGTGTGATATATTAAAGCCTGAGTGTTGTAGAGATAACATGCAAGGGGTGTTTCCCAGGGGGAAAGAGGCAGACTGGGCCTGAAAAGAGTGAGAGTACTGGGTTATTTTTACCTGTGTGTTCCAGAGAAAGAGAGGGGGGCAGCTGCGTGGTAAGCCCCAGGCTCAACAAATAGCTGAGATAAGCAATGACTGGTCAGTGAGACTTTATAGACCAAAACTCTAGTCTCTCTCGCTCTCTCTCACACACACACACACACACACACACACACACACACACACACACACACACAGCAAGCTGTATATAGTAATTATGGATGACAGTCATTGAGCCTGTGTATCAGACTGCAGTCTGATTTTATGGAGCCAGGTCTGGAGTGGTTTAGAGCAGGCAATGGTGAACCAATCACCTGAAACTTTTCCACCTGTGTCTGAGTGAGTGACCGGTATCTGTAATGCTGCTTGCCAGTGACATCTTATCTAACCCTGCCTTCATGCCTGCAAGGGACAAAATAACAAGCGTGCGACATTGAGACGAGCGACATTTGAATTATTTTTATTCAATTTATATTGTGACCAATGCAAAAAATCCATTGAAGTAAATTCCTTGGACCAGTCTTCTCATGCAGGTAATCTGACTCTCCCTAATTCTGTCCTCTCAGATTGTTTCCTATTACTTGTGTTTACCTGTGGATTTAAATTCAAGTTTTCTTCAAGAATTTATTACAAATTTCTCACAAAAATAAATCTCTGATAAACATAAATAAACAGAAATAAGATTTCTACCTTCAGTTTTCAGAGTGAAGATTCTTCAACACTTGTGTTATTGTTGAGAAACTTAGTGCTGTTCCTTAAGGCTTCTAACCTTCTCTGGTGCAGGCTAAACTGATCGTGCCCAACAGCACAGCTGGGCTGATCATTGGTAAGGGTGGAGCAACGGTGAAGTCAGTGATGGAGCAATCGGGAGCATGGGTGCAGCTCTCGCAGAAGCCCGAGGGCATCAACCTGCAAGAGAGAGTGGTGACAGTGAGTGGAGAACCTGAACAGAACCGCAAGGCTGTAGAGATCATTGTACAGAAGATCCAGGAGGACCCTCAGAGCAGTAGCTGTCTCAACATCAGCTATTCCAATGTCACAGGACCTGTGGCCAACTCCAACCCCACGGGCTCACCATACGCCAACAGTGCTGAGGTTCTGCCTAGTGCTGCTGCTGCCGCTGCTGCCACTGCATCCACACTACTGGGTCAGGCAGGCCTTGCCAGTTTCCCTTCCGCGATGTCTGGCTTCTCCGGCAATGACCTGCTGGCCATCACCTCCGCCCTGAACACGCTCGCCAGTTATGGCTACAACACCAACACTCTGGGGCTCGGCCTGAACCCAGCAGCCGCCTCTGGGGTGTTAGCTGCCGTTGCTGCTAGTGCTAACCCTGCAGCTGCTGCCGCAGCTAACCTTTTAGCATCGTACGCCAGCGAGGCATCCGGAGGAGCGGCTCACCCGGCTGCACCTGGGCTTGCTGGCTTCTCGCTTGGTTCTCTGGCAGCTGCCACGGGAGCTTCCAATGGCTACCTGAACCCGACCTCCTCCCCGCTGGTGGCCAGCTCACTGCTGGGGACTGAGAAACTTGCAGAGGGTGGCAAGGAGGTGTTGGAGATTGCTGTGCCTGAGAACCTGGTGGGCGCCATTTTAGGGAAGGGGGGGAAGACGCTGGTGGAGTACCAGGAGCTGACAGGGGCACGCATCCAGATCTCCAAGAAGGGCGAGTTCATCCCAGGCACACGCAACCGCAAAGTGACCATCACAGGGTCCCCGGCAGCAACACAGGCCGCGCAGTATCTCATCAGCCAGCGGATCACGTACGAGCAAGGCGTCCGCGCCACAAACCCTCAGAAAGTGGGCTAGAGAGGAAACTCAAGTGATGGGGGGAGGGAGGGAGGGCAGCGAGGAAAGGGATTCGAAAGAGGAACGAACAAAAGAGCAGACAATGAATGAGATGAACGAACAACAGATAAAAATGGAGGAAAGAGGTCCATACTGGGAACAGAAGGGTAAAAAAAAAGTCTCCATGTTCATGTTTCAGAGGAAAGAAACAAAACAAAAAAGTGACTGATGTGAGGAAAGAAAGATGTTCAGTTGTGGACCTGGGGGCAAAAGTGTGTAAGAATTTGGGACTGAAATTCTGCTGTTCTTTTTTTAAATTATTTTTTAAACTCAAGCAAAGTGGTATAGATTATGAGGGGCTCAGAACTGAACCCTGTGGCACTCGGAGACTCAGGCCTCACCTCCCCTGTTTCTCACACAGCTGGGGACCAGATAGGTTCCATTTTATTTTTCTGTCACTGGTGGAGCCTGTACAAGTAAGTCCAAATTTATGGCAAAGACCTCCACGTAGAATTGGGGTCAATTCAATATCAAAGGTTTGGCCCTTTACAGATTTATATGTTTTAAGCCTGAAGCAGACTTGTAGGATTTTCCAAATTAACAAGATTTTTTTTGTGTGTGTACTCTCACTAGCGGTTTCAATCCATGTTACTGTCTTTCTCCCATTAATTGGACAGCAGATTACTCAGTCACATTAGATTTAGATTTTACTTAAACCTGTCAAATCAGGTTGACCTGAATGTAAAAAGACTTCCTGGTCTTGCTTTTTTTTATGATATATATGTGTCAGGAAGTTCAAACTGAGTCTTTGTTTGGTATCAGCAGCCGAACCTGACTCAGCCGCAGAAAGGCAGGCAGACAAAAAACCCGTTAAAGATAAAAAGGTCCCTTTGAGAGGACAGGAATGTAAACACACACATACACCCACACAAACTGTGAGCACAGTTCAGTCAATTGATCCCGCTTTGGTGCTATAAGGAAATCACTAATGAGAAAACATCAGAGATTGAAGAAATTTCTTACTTCACTAGATTTTAGCACTTTGGGGTTGAAATTACTTTCACCTAATTATTAATTGAAAGCAATTTTGTGATTTGGTCATAACATCATGACAAATGTGAGACTATTACCGAAAACAAAAACACACTTTTCAGTTGCTAAGTCTATTTGGGACGACTGGCTTCAAGTGAAATATTTGATGCAAGAACTTCAGAATCTGCATTTGAAACATCTCAAAACGAATTGTCCTCCTGATTGTAGGATTCGGGACAGATCGTCACACTGACATTACCATTAAGAAATAAGCACCTCAAGGGTTTTCCCAGATTCAGATATCCACTATATTGCTCCAGTAAACACTGGTGATTTTTAAAACGTGTGGGTTCTTTTTTTTGTATGAATAGAGCTCAAGCTGATATACCTCATGTTTGGACAGAATGGGAAAAGAAATGAAGATTTCCAGTTTGTATGCAGTTCAACCAAGTCCTCGATTGAGTTCAAGTTGGCACCTAGTTCACTACTGCGCAAACTAGCCCCGATGCCAGGCTGCCGGAGGTCTGGCAGCGGAAGGAAGGGAGCGCATTCGATGCAACGCAGCCTTTGTAAAAATATTAATAGTAAGCTGTTTTTCCTCTCTGATGCTGGTGTGAGTTATCTGGTGTAAAGGAATCCCATGTCGTAGTGAGACACAAACATGCAGAGCGTGCTCCTCGCGGATAAACTGCACATCTTCTAGCATTAATGCTGAGGCTCAACGCCTTTCCTGTGCAGTTCTGGGTTTATTTTTTGGGTGCTTTGCCTGAGCGCAGCACCCCTGTATCCATTGTGTTCCTTGGAAAACAGCATGGCAGAGTAATAAATAGCATGTTTTTTTAAGGCCATACACTTAGCATCATTGTCTCTGCTGCTAACTGCATTTTTAAATCCAGCAAGGGAGATATGAGGTACAGAACTTGTACAGATAATTAAGAAGGTGATCTCTTTTAAACCACACTGTGAATCAAGCAGCCAACACCATCCTAAACTCTGGAATGTACTGTACGCATTGCAGCGTCCACTAACGCACAGCACGGCAGGGCTGGATGCTGTGGACCCATTGGTTCCGCCAGTCGAGAGATACTCTGGGTCAAGTCTAACGGCTCGGAATTCACACCAGCCATTAATTAGCAGATTTCCATTTGAACCACGGACGTCTATATATAACCATGTGGCAATGCCCGATCTTCTACTGACCTAAATACACACTCGTAAAGACATTCATCAACTGCCTCCAATTCCCAGACCGTAATCTGCTTTGGAACCAGGGGGAGCAGAAACCAAGAGTGAGAGGGAGGGAAGAGAGCAAGAACGAGAGACACGGCGATCCATTTATATGCATCGAATTATTGCGACAAAGATTGCCTTAAGAAATCTGTTATGTGCACGGCTTTTGGCAGAAAGTTTATCAGCAGACCATTTTACAAAATTCATCCATCTCAAGAATCGTCTCTGCTGAGGAGCGATTACCGCACGCTGTCTGTTTCGGGCTAAATAATTTCTTCTTGAGATTTGAGATGAAAGTGAATATGCAATTTCAGAAGCACAAGCCCAGCACAACCGCATGTAACGTCTGTGTGCATTTTGTTGTGAAATTTAATAAGGTGTAAATGAAAAGACTTCAAATGAAATTGCAACTTCATTAGACATGGACTCTCCTCCTCTGCTTTTCGCTCTGACGCTGCATATCTCCCCGGTCTCTAGTCTCGATTTCCTTCTGTTTTCAGGCTTTTTAAAATGTTTAAATGTGTTCTTTATTTTTCCTCCTGTTCTCTTTATCTCTCTCTCTCTCTCTCTCTCTCTCTCTCTCTCTCTCTCTCTCTCTCTATATATATATATATATATATATGTGTGTTATTTTATTTGTTTATGGTTTCTTTTTTTTAATTTGGTCACCGTGTTGATCCCCCAGCTGAGTCCATCTCGCTCTCAGTCTTGAGAAGCTTGCAAAGCGGTATAGATTTTGGACACTTTTCTAGCCACAACCTTCAGAGTGTTGGCATCTGATTGGCACTCGGCACTTCTGTGCATTGTTTTGTTTTTTTAGGATAAAATGAGTTCGATTGCTTCTTGGGCATGTGTATCGAAATGTACCAGACCCTTTAATGAAGCTAGTGTTTTGCCTTGATGTCCTTGGTACTGTTCCATTGGCTTAAACCACCTGTGTGGTTACCTCTGTACCTTACATGAAGGTCCCTTGGCCGTTGTACTCCTGTGCCAGATTGAAACGGATCGAAAAATCACTTTAGAACAATTGGTAACTACCTCAACATTGCAACTTGAACAGGGTCCTCAAGGGACCTTTTGCAAGGATGATGTCAGAATGGATGAGATCTGCAGGGGATCACTTTAGCACCATACTATCTCCTAGCTTTGTACACTCTTCCTCTCCTCTCTGGTTGATGGTGGCAGTTGATGAGTGTGTTCGAGTACATTCCTTGGCTTGAAGTATGTGCAGGCATTCCTGCCCCCTCTCCTCTTTCCTCTATGGGGCAGTGCATGACTACACCATTTCATTAGACAGCGCCACTGCTCCACAAGTTCGTCTTCTCTCTGTGAACTCTGACCTGGAAACAGTTCTGTATCTCGACTCGAATCCATTTTCACACCCAACCTAAGATCAGTTTGCCCTAACCGTTATGAGAGTGTACATAGACTTGCTCCAACACCCTGAAACACGGGGAATTGGTGCTTAAAAGCAGGGCTGGATGCCTGAAAGATCCAGAGCAAGGAACTCTGGGAAAAGGGGATGATACCCACCTCAAGCTCGAACGATGACCGTCGTTCGTATCCTGTGCTCTCTATCCTCTCTCTCTCGGAGAACGGTCTGAGGCCATTCTTTTCCTCTCCCTTTTCCTCCTTTTTTAAAATGAAACTGTGGAATCCGTCCTGTCCCATGGTCTTCGTGGAACTTTTAGTGTCGTTCTCTAGTTTGTAGTCTAAATGCAGTTGTCTTGCGCCGTGGGTTTCAGTCTGTGAACTCCGTTATACTCGTGTGTATGACGACAGTGCCAATCGAGCCAGATTAAGATTAGCTTTGCCATTTGTTTGTGCATTAGAATTCGCTCTAATCGGAGTGCTGGTGTCCATATCGACGTCCCTGACGATTTTTTTTTTGATCTACATAAATAAAAATGTAAAGAAATATTGGAAGCAATATTGTAGCATGTCGTCCAGTTTTTGTGTTTTTGTTATGTCTGTTGTATGAACCTTTGGATTTAATACACTTTTGAATGAATAGGTTTACATGTACTTTTTTGTAATACTGTAAAGAAAGTAAAGAAAAAAAATCGAAAAAATGCTGCTATTTGATAAATATACGAGAAATATTTTAGTTGAAAAAGATGTCTGATCCGTTTATTAGAGTTACGCTCGTTTTTGGCAGGAGCACAAACGAGGTGTGTCGATACAAATAACATAGCCGTGAAATAAAACCTGTGACCCACGCAGCTTCTTAACACGTAGACGTGCGATCAAGCATTTTAGATATCGCTAACTATTTAGACGCATCGATCAAGTGCCAATCAATCGATACCTTTTAGTTTGAATGAAAAGATAATCAAAAGAGCAAAACTTCAGAAGAAAAAAAAAACATGAACAAAGAGCAATGTCAGTGTTGTTTTTAACTCCATAGCTGCATAGAGAATAATAACGATAGTTCTTTTATGCATAAACATGGTTTTTATACACTCGGTCGAGAAAGCATCCTGTGCGTTCGTTTGACTTGTGGCTTCCACGCAGCTCTTCCTTCATATTCTCTCTGTAGGTCGGCATGGAGTAGGCATAAACATGTTATAATCATGTCGTAAACGCGTTATTAAGCACCCATAACATGTCCCATTTATGAAAGTGTGTTTCGTGGAGTTAGGTGTTTATCTTTTTTGCACGTCTCTATTGCATGATATCCAAGTGAATTATCAGGGGGGCGGGGAATCAAAACTAACATAAAAAAAAAAAGTTTCGTTGAACGTCTCGAGTCATTCTGAGGCACAGTTTTGCATGTGGCGCAGATCGAACATGTTTTCAGTTCACAGCTTCAGTTTTTATTCCTTTTTTCCTTTTTTTTTTTGGACAGATATCGAAAGAGCTCTTATGGTTCATAGACCGGGTTCGGTAACTATGGGAACTGGCCCTGCACTGTAAAAAATGAAATGTTGGATCAACAGCAAGATCTCACAGCTAAAGGCTTTAAAGATTAATGAAGGTGTTTGTGGTAAAAGTAACTCCTTCGGCAGTGGTGACTCAGCTTAACCGAGAAGGAGGGTGCCTAGTTTTTGGGGCGTGTTTGTGCTCCTGGGGTAAAACATGGTACCAGTTATCAGGCAGGATAACGAGCTCTCTGTGAATGCATTCAAGTTTGAAAAGGATTGTTACAGCGAGTCAAGAAAGTGCTGTTAGTTTTTGGTTCAAATGCTGCCCAGTGAGAACGAATACAGAAAAAGGTCATCATCTTTCAAAATACAACCTTGTGATAAAATGGTAAACGTATGAAAACATCTGTTCTTGGATTGTATTCAGCCTCATTTAGACAAAGCTTCTGCTCACTGAATGAATGAACGAATGAACATCTTAATTCTCATTCTATGTTCACACTAGCAAGCGACAAAGTGATGTGGTTGTTGTTGTTGTTGTTGTTTTAATCAGTACAGAGCTGTCATTTATTTCAGTGACCGTGCCAAAAATATTCCAATTGAGATTGTCTGTCTCAATTCTATGCAAATTATATTTATGACTCTGTAACACAACAAATCCAAACGACTGGCCAAATGAATGATTCCTCGGACCAAACCTGTGGTGCATGCGGTTCGACATTTCTTCAGTCCCTCACTCACAACATTATACCTGCTGTTAGGATCGGTTCCCATTTACTGTTTGATTCAACAAATGGAGGAAAACTTACGTGGTTTCATCTTATCCAGTTAAATTTGTATGGAAAAAATTAAACCTGAAAGAAAGAAAGAAAGAAGCAGAGAGCGTTGGTGTCTCTGGTGAGTGTAGATAGCGAGGACCGTCAGCACGCTTTGCTACTCTGAGAAAAAGTTGAGTATGAAGCCAAACGTGGAATGTGTACTCCAGATTGATTGGAGCAGGATTTAAGTTGTGTTTAACAAGTTAGCTTGAGAATCTCCACTCACCGGCCACTTTAATAGGAACTTGTTGATTCTAAGATCCCTGTTTTTGGCTGCAGAAGTGGAACCCAATGTGTTCTTCTCTCTCTGTTGCATACTGAGATGCTTTTCTGCTCACCATGGTTGGAAAGCGTGATTATACGAGTTACTGTATCCTTCCTGACAAAAAAAGCTCGAACCAACTCAAATCTGTCCATTTTCTGATCTCTGACCCTCTCTTATCAATAAGGCTTTTTTTTTCCATCCACAGAACTGTCACTCGCTCACTCGAAGATTGTTTTTTGTTTTCCGCCCCATTCTGTGTAAACTCTAGAGACTGTTGTGTGTGAAAACCCCAGTAAGAGATCAGCAGCTTCTGAAATACTCAAACCTCATCCTCATCTGGCTCAAACCACCAACACCCATACTGCCACAGTGAAAGAAAGAAAGTTCACTGTGTCACTTCACTGTGAGATCACAATTTTCCCCGTTCTGATGTTTGAACAACGTGAACATTTAACTGAAGCTCTGGATTTGTATTTGTGGGATTTGATGCATCAAGCGATCGGCTGATTAGAGACCTGGTGGATGTAGGGGTGTTCCTAATAAAGTGGCCAGTGAGCGTATACCAAAGGCTGTTTCTGATTAGAAAATGAAATCCTGGATAGATCACGACCCCAAACTATTTCAGTCGCAGTTGTTACACACCCACGAAAAGAAACCACAAGCAATCCTTCTGACATGTCGCCTGATAGTGTGAAAGTAGGGCTGTTGAGCAACTTTCATTTAAGGTCAGTCATAATGAATCGTAAAACTGCACGTGTACAGTGCGGGGACAGAACCGCAGTCCGTCCATCGACCGGAGGATAAAATGCCCATGCATGCGAAACCTCTGCTACGTTATGTTCGGTTACGTTACGTTACCTTGTAAGTCATATTCACGTGAATCAGTTGGATGTGGTAAAGTTGATTCTCCTAACCCCGGCTGTAATTTTTCTGAATGTATTTGCATTTTTACATAAAATGATAACAGAATGTTATTTCCGTGTTCCGTGTCTGTAGGTGGAGGCTGTTGAAACTCATGTGCGTGTAAGTGTGCGAACGCCGCATTAGCGCCTGTGTTTTTATCTTCTGGCACCATTTCTTCTTCCTCTCTCGTCATCAAATGCACTTTACTGAGCATTAGGTCCCCATATCAACACACACACAGTGGAAACCTCCTGGATGCAAACCGAAACCAAGCAACCTGTTCTTAACCTTCACACAGTGCGGTTTTCCTCTTGCTCTCCTTTTCTGTTTATTGTTATGATTATGATTTGAGCTGTATTTTTGTATTTTTTTTATTTTTGTTTTCAAGGGAGATCTGAAGGAGTGTGTCTGAGATTCCAGCATTCCTCCCATCTCCCTTACTGCATTCCCTTTTGCGTGCGCGCGCGCGCGTGTGTGTGTGTGTGTGTGTGTGTGTGTGTGTGTGTGTGTGTGTGTAATTTACTGACACACAAGC
>JAOPUC010000021.1:35092880-35106698 GCA_027564185.1 Cephalocassis borneensis | reverse complement strand
TTTTTACTCCTTTATTTATGATGCTATTGCCGTGCTTGTAATGATTAATGTAAATATGTGGGTCTGATGTTCAGACTCTTATTGCTTTATCTATGCTTTAGACA
Source organism: Cephalocassis borneensis (assembly GCA_027564185.1). NCBI lineage: Eukaryota > Metazoa > Chordata > Actinopteri > Siluriformes > Ariidae > Cephalocassis > Cephalocassis borneensis. The sequence goes on along the minus strand of JAOPUC010000021.1, from coordinate 35,106,594 downwards.
ACACTGTGAAGCACTTTGGCTCAACCCCTGTTGTTTTTAAATGTGCTATATAAATAAATGACTTGACTTGACTTGATATTGTTTTGCTTTGGTTTATATTTTAGGTTTGTTTGTTATTTGTGTATTTAATAACCTTGCATTTGTTTCCAACCCTGGCCTCATACCCGACAATGGGAATGTAGCGTTAGTGCTCCTGTGTACCAAATGTTACCAGTCTGATGAGGATACAAACTTTTAAAAAGCCTCATATCTCACATTGTTTTTGTATTTTATCTTTACAGTAGTAAGTAATTTTACATAACCATTTCCCAACCTCTCTTTATCCTTCTATATTAAACAGGTTGGATTTGTACTGTATTTTTAAGACTGCTATGTGCAAATGGTCTTAGTTCTGGTTGGACGGTTACCTCACAGCTAAAATACAGCACACCATGCCTCCAACCAATCATTTGGGAAATAAATAATGGCAGTCACAAGTTCTAAGTTTGTTAAAATGATTTTTAAAAATAGTTATATTTACCATTCATGATTAACTATACAATTAGCAATTAAATTAGCAACGTGGAAGCTAGCGTAATAGAAAGGTGGAAGCTAGAAAGGTACATCATAAATACTCATGAATAAATAAAAGATTAAAATGAAATGATAATGTTACCTAACCCTGGTGTAAAAGTGTATGACTAGTTGGGGTAAACCTGCTGTAAATTGACTGGGCAGGGTCATGGGCAGGTAAAATGACTGGGTGGGGTTAAACTGCTGTAAAGTGATTGGGTGGGGCTAACCAAAAGTAAAGTGACTGGGTGGGGCTAATCTATTGTAAAGAGACTGGCTAGGGCTAACCTGAAGTAAAATGACTGGGTGAAGCTAATCTGCTGTAAAGAGACTGGGTGGGGCTAACCTGACACAAAATGACTGGTTGGGGCTAACCTGCTGTAAAGTGACTGGCCGGGGCTAACCAAAAGTAAACTGAATGGGTGGGGCTAACCTGTTGTAAAGAGACTGGGCAGGGCTAACGAAAAGTAAAGTGACTGGGTAGGGCTAATCTGAAGTAAAATTACAGGGTTGGGTTTACCTGAAGTAAAGTGACTGGGTGGGGCTAACCTGCTGTAAAGTGACTGGCCAGGGCTAACCAAAAGCAAAGAGACTGGGCGGGGCTAACCTGAAGTAAAATGACTAGGTGGGGCTAACCTGCTGTAAAGAGACTGGGTGGGGCTAACCTGCTGTAAAGTGACTGGCCAGGGTTAACCAGAAGTAAAGTGACTGGGTGGGGCTAACCTGTTGTAAAGAGACTGGGTGGGGCTAACCTGTTGTAAAGAGACTGGGTGGGGCTAACCTGGAGTAAAATGACTGGATGGGGCTATCCTGTTGTAAAGAGACTGGGCAGGGTCATGGGCAGGTAAAATGACTGGGTGGGGCCATCCTGTTGTAAAGAGACTGGGTGGGGCTAATCTGAAGTAAAATTACTGGGTTGGGTTTACCTGACATAAAATGACTGGGTGTGGCTAACCTGATGTAAATTAACTGAGTGGGTATGTTTTTAAATATGTTTGATTCTGTGACATAGAAAACCAGCAGCTTAGTTACTATGAAATAGACCTTATAGACTGAAAATTGAGTGGCACATTTTGAAACTTTAAGAATATTTGCAACATATTGAGAACTTTGATTTTAGAAAACCTGAGGGAAATTCAGTTTCGTATCCATAATAGGGACCCTAAACACAGTAGCAACATTGAGGCATAATAAACTGGACTGCTTCCAGACTGATGCCCGTGGGTCTAGTTGTATTGTAGTGTTTTCATTGGTTGTGTGAAAGGGTAAATGAGTCATTCATCTTTCTGCTTGAAATCGTATGCAATCTTTCTACTATGAGATGTAATTGGAAACGTCTACAAGCAATAGCCAAAAAAAATGCAGTAAGGATTTTAAATGTCAGTGCAGGAAACAGGATAAATTACTTCAGTGAAGTGTGATTTACTGAATGACTGAATCACAGTTCTTGGTTTATTGCATATATAAAAGACACAGAATATTATGTTTGGTCATATTTTTATTATTTATTTTAATTAAAAAAATATTTTAAGTGAATTGTAGAGTTCCTGTAAATATTATACATTGGGTTCGAAATGTTTTTTGTGAATAGTCAATGGTTCTTGACTTTCTAAAGAAAAAACAAAGTGAAGACCCTAAAGTTCTATATTTAATCTATTTTATTTCTCCCCTAAAACTGCACACTCCCAGTTTGGGCTTATATCCATATTTTTCTCCGGTAATGGAATGTGCATTTGAATTTGTATGACATATACACAGTACATGAACATGATCTTTGCTTTCCTATCCTAAGTTATACAACCACAGACTTGTACATTTGTTTAATGAATATCTACTGGGCTAATCACATTACTGGCCTTTGGTGCTCCGGATCATACACCTCCTGTGATGACGTGAGCAAGGATATGGACTGATTCCTAAAGCCCCTACAGAGTGTAAGCAGTGACTCCTAGACTCCTGCGTATACTGCCAGAGCACAGCCCCTCCTTACTGATTAATAATGCAGCATGCTTACGAAGGTCATGTGTAGCTCTGGCTGTTAGCTAATTGAACTACTTGTCACAATGTACTTTCATTTTGATAGAACAGCTCTACAGTCACTTATAATAAGCCAAAATACCCATTTGTTGCCTTGCTATTTTAATTAAATTGTTGGATTTTATACACTTGCCTTTTGCCTCGGAGAGGGAATATCCGGGTCCCTCTTTTTTATTATTGTTGCTATGTAGTGAACATATTAATTTCTTCACACTTGGTCCACCATGGGGCTGCAGTTAGTTCGAAGAAAAAGGAAATCACACAAAGCACACATAAATAGGACTGTAACAAAATTACACTCTCTCTTACACCTTACTATGCCCCTGGAAAAAACTAGAAAACACTGGGGGAAAAGCTCAGTGGTAGAAATGCCAATACTGTCATGACCTGTGAATTCTGTCTTTGACAGTTCCTCAACCACAGCTGCATTATTCAAGTTGATATTTGGTCTCAACTAGAGATGTCACTTATTTTTGTTTGTATTTTTTGTGAAATTTACTTGATTCTATTTCCAAAAATTAAACAAACTAGTAGACTAATTTGGGGTGCTCCGTTTTCCCCCACAGTCCAGAGACATGCAGGTTAGGCTAATTGGTGGCTCTAAATTGACCGTAGGTGTGAATGGTTGTTTGTCTCTATGCATCTGCCCTGCAATGATCTGGCGACTTGTCCAGGGTGTACCCCACCTCTTGCCCATAAGCAGCTGGGATAGACTCCAGCTTGCCTGTGACCCTGCACAGGATAAGCAGTTATGGATAATGGATGGATGGAATGCAGAGAGCAAGCAAATAATTTCTTTATTAGTTAATAAAATAATGTATTAACCATCACAATATGAACTCAGTTTCCCAGGATGCATTGCAGCCTGACAAAATGGCCACCTTGGACTCTATTTCCCACCAACCCCCACCATTGCCTCATTACTCCGATTATGCACACCTGTGATCAGTTTGACCTAGATTTCTTTTGTCATTTAAGTCCTGCTGATGGTATGGCTCATGGTTATTGCTCAGTTGTCAACTTGTGTCTGTTTAAGCACCTGATTTTGGATATGTATTTTGAATTGTCTGTTTAAGAATAATAATTATCACTTGTGCCTGCATACAGTAATATAATTCTGACATTAGCTTTGTCTGATGTTTCTTCCATATAAGAAAACTTTGTGTATCTCTGACTGAAAAATCAGCAATGTTTAAAGTTTAAAACAGCCACAGCCTCAACACACTGTACCTTCAGAATCCTGTGCTTGGCTGACAGGGGTGGAACCCAATGTGGTCTTTGGTTGTTGTAGTCCATCTGCATCAAGGTATTGTACATTGTCATGCTTTTCTGCTCAGCATGGTTGTAAAGAGTGGCTATTTGAGTTACTGTAACCTTCCTGTCAGCTTGAATCAGAATTGGTGTGTGCGTGTGTGTTTAAAAATCCCAGGAAATCGGCAATTTCCAAAATACTCAACCCAACCTGTCTGACATCAGCAACCATGCCATGATCAAAGCCATGAAGATATTTTTTTCCCCCTCATTCTGATGTTTGATAGTAGAGCATTCCTCTAAGCTTCTGCTTGGTATTTGTGTAAATTTATGCGTTGTGCTGCTGCCACATGATTAGCGGACAGGATAATTGATAATTCCTTGACTAAAAACACTCTACATAATCCATCCATGAACTATATCCTTTAGGATTGTGGATATCTTTGGCTTCAGCTCAACCTGAGCCCAATTTTTTTGCTAATATTGCTCATTCCTTGTTTTTTTTTTTTTCTCTTGGATCAAAATTATCTCAAAAGTAGATCTGTAAGTATAACACTTTTGCTGAGCTCACTGTCAATATTTATATACAAGACACTTCTGGTAATGAATGCCACCTGCTGTTTTAAATATAACTCAAACTATCAATGTTTTCTCTCTTGCTCCAGTGTTTAAACAAGGGCATGTCCCATTTGTAAAGATGACATTCACACACTACTTTAACCCTATTCAGTATTTCCCTGTTTATAGGATTTAAAATGTCATGCAGTATATTTTTAATAATTTTTACAAAATTGAAGCTTTTCTGCTCTACCTGTGTAGTTCATTATGATGGCATGATTTCACAAGAGTCCCATGTGTTTGCTATAAGGCTCATTTCATTTACTTTCAGGGTGTGATGTTTACTAGATGTTGAACAATAACTCTGCTATCATGTGCCAAAAGAGGATGGGTTTTATATTTTTATTCAGTTAAAACACCTCAGAGGAGTTTTTTTTTTTTTTAAGTTAATCTGGTCACCTTGGGGTTATGTTGTCTAGGATTTTGCTCAATTCTTCACAGCAGGTAAGGAAAAGAGAGGAAACTGCCTCTACAGACTTCATATCAAATAAGACTGACTGACTTAAACTTGTATACAGTATCACAATCTTTTTTTTTTTGTATTCCAATAGCATATTCACTCAGGACCACTTGCACTTAAGATAATATACTGTACATTGCAACAACAGGTGCTCAGGAGAATATTTAGGTTCTCATATAAAACATGTCAAAAGTTTGGGGACACCTAATTCAATGTTTTTTTTTTTCTTTTTTATGAATTAAACACGTCTTTAATGTAATGATGAATATCATTTCTGTTTACTTAGTTGAGTGGTTCTTGACATGGATTATTATAGTTGTGGAATAGGGCTATTTATCTATCCATCTATCCATTATCTGTAGCTGCTTATCCTGTTCTACAGGGTCGCAGGCAAACTGGAGCCTATCCCAGCTAATTATGGGCGAGAGGCAGGGTACACCCTGGACATGTTGCCAGGTCATTGCAGGGCTAACACATAGACACAACCATTCACACACTCATTCACACCTATGGTCAATTTAGAGCCACCAATTAGCCTGATCTGCATGCCTTTGGACTGTGGGGGAAACCGGAACACCCGGTGGAAACCCACACAGACACGGGGAGAACATGCAAACTCCACACAGAAAGGCCCCTGTTGGCCGCTGGGCTCGAACCCAGAACCTTTTTGCTGTGAGGCGACAGCGCTAACCACTACACCACCGTGCCACCTAAAAAAAGCATATGCTTTGTAAAATATTTTAAAAAGAGAAACCACAAATGTGTTATTGGAAAAATTCCCTTCAGCTTCATTTGAACTTATTTTAATCTTATTATTAAGCGATAATTATATGACACTCTGTCCGCCGTTCTCACCGTGCCTTTCTCCTCTCTTTGTGCCCCTTCTATTTTTCTCCTGCTGTCCTTCAATATCCAAAATGACCTTAATACACTTAGAATTATTGCCAAAATTAATATTTTGTTTAACTTTTCTTTTTATATGTCCTTATGTCTTTCTCCATCTCTGAAGCACTACGCACACACAGGACAGCTATATTTCTAATATCAATAAAGACCCCCCCAACACACACACACACACACACACACAGCTCAGCCTTTTCCAAGCAGTGACATCACACAGATGACACTCCAACACTCTTCAGCAATCAGTAACCCCCTCAGATCTGCTGTCGTGGTCCAGTCGGTCTGATCACAGTCTCACACAAGTGTTACGGTCCAGCTGGATATCCTCGCTGTGCCTCTGCCTCAGTTCTGCCATCCGTCAATACCATTCCAAGGTCATATGTATCTGAATGCAGCACTTTGATGGCACTATGGTGTTTTCCTGTTAGACCTGATACACTGAGACTGGACACAGTGCTGAATAATACACTCAAATATTTAATTTGTCTCTCAGTGTGGAACATATGTGTGTGTTTATGCGTGTGTGTCACGCTTTTCTTTTAAGATAGTAATAGAAGAGGATTTCGTGGTAAAATCATGTTGTCAAGGCGACAGGTTCGTCGAGGATGGAGGGGTGGGGGCTGGGGTGTTTCTCTGAGAGAATGCTGGGATATTCCAGTCACGGATGCATCGCTATGCCACCGTAACCGTGGCAACCTGGTGTTCCTGATCCCCACTCCAAGAGGACCAGGTAAGTACGGATAAATATCAGGAAGAGCTTTGCAGTGTCTTGCGCGCACACACACACACACACACACACACACACATATATATGATTAGAGGTATAATTTCACCTCACCGCCTCCTCAGTGTGTAAAATCTTCTGATCTTCCAATCTGTCCAATCAGTGCCGTAGAAACACTCAGACACTCTCACAGAGGATATTCGCATTAAAGATGCGTATGCAAACAAAAAGGAAAATAATACCACTGATGATGATAGATTTCAACTTCAACTATAATAATATTAATGAAAAGAAGACAGTCTACATATCAAAATTAAAAACAAAATCCACCAGTTATAATCGAATCATATCACAGAAGAGTCTTTTGTTACAAATTTACCAACACATCTGAGGGAACTGTTAACGTTCCTGATGGTTTTGTCTTGTTTCCGCTGTACGTTTGCATTGCGTGTTAAAAAAAAAAAAGAATTAACAGCTACTGGTTAGCTAGTAAAAGGTTTAGCCTCATTCATTAACTAGTTTATACTTAAGGGGTGTCCACACAGGAGGTGACAAGCAGAGAGACCATGGAATGTCAGTGAAATTCGGCAACTTGTAGCGGTGACAGACGAAATAACCCTTGACGATGTGAAGTGGGCGGGAACCGAGTTCAACTTTGAGGTGACACAACTGAGGTGACAACCAATGGGAGTGAAGGATACCACTGACTGACAGATGATGCCGACACTGAGTTCCTCCAAAGGTTAACACAAGGAGACAACTTCGGTTCCTACCACTTTAAAGTTTATTTGTTTAGTGCCAAGACTTCTGATTTGTTATTTTGGTGAAACGCTGAGCCAGTCGTTTTTCTTTGTAAGGATTGATCTGATTTTGATAAGAAGACTGCAGTAAGTTAGTTTCTTGCTGCTAGGCAAATGACATAGCCAGCCATTTTACCCCTAGAGATACAATAATGTACTTTATTTTCTGAGAGTGTGGCCTTGAAGTGAACTTGCCAGTTACTGCTTGTTTCACTTGGAAAAATTTGGGGTGAGAAATATACAAGAGAGATACAGAGGCTACCAGAGCCTGGAAAGTCCACTATGTGATGGACAACGAGCGAATCGCTTTATATGTAAATGACCCAAACTTCTCAAAAGTCCAAACTTTCTAGATGCCACGCAACAGTGTTTTTCCAAATTTAACCACTTTGTCAGTTTGTTACTCTCACAAATTTCATCATATAACCCACGAAACAGGAAACTGTGACTGTTCAGTATTTTGGCCACCATGAAGCCAACCACCATCCAAGTCCTAAAAAAACCTCCAGGTAAACACACTTTCTTAATTTCTTGGTGTATCAGAATGAAGTGTTTGGGAAAATAATCCACCACAGAGTGATGTGACGAAGTGAAGTTACTGTTACCACCCAAAACGTGTTCCTCGTGTTGCTTATTATTCCCTAGACACAGCAATTTGACAACAATCTTGACGTTATGTTTTTTTTTTATCTGTAAATAGTTGCATTTCGAAACAAGTCCATTCCTGTTGTCACTTCCACTATACAGCAGGTGTAAACAGATATTCCCTCACCAGCCTTTCTGTTTTCCGTCTCTTAAAGTTAAGAAGATACAAAATGCAGTTTGTCTTGTCACAGAAGAACTACAAAGTGTAAACCTCTCTGTCCTGAAGACATGTCAGAAAACTTACTGAGTGCTGACACTGGAGACTCCTTCCATCAATGTTTTTTTGGTTGTTTTGTTTCATTTCCTCAGAGAAAGGTCATTTGAATGAGATGAGGGCATTAATATAAACTTGTGACCAATCAGAATCCAGAATTCAGCAGCACTGAATCACCTCAACACAATCTCAAGTTCACTTTGTCTACTTTTTATCTTGTGATTCTCTAAACATCCAGTGCAAACCAAATGTCGTATTTGTGTCACAAAATGGTAACAGCGACCCAAAATGCACTGCAGTGGAACACTGTGACATCACCCCAATAACTTAATGTGATTTGGCCTTCGACCACATGGCTTTGCCGCATTCACAATGAACAAAAGCGACTGATTAATATCGCCCGTGACTATAGGTAGTGCACAAAAAAATGAAGACAGCTCCCACCTCAGCAAAGTGACCATGAATAACATTATCTTATTGCTTATCTCTTGTTTTTTTCCCCCTCCCTCTTTGTTTCATTTAACTGATTTCAGCAGAGCCCGGCGTTGGACAGCGCTGCAGCTGCAATCAGAGCTGATCAATAACTATTTGCGACGGCACACCAGCACTGATTCAGGATGCAGCTCTCGCCCTGCCGTTGCTGTGGAAACCACCGCCGCAGTGCTGCAGGCTGAAATTGGGAGATGGAGGGGAAAAAATGAGTGGAGGGGGGTGAGGAAGTGAGTGAGGGGCAAGCAATTCAGGTGGGATAGGTAGATGGAATGAGAAGGAGGAAGAAACACAGGGAGACAATCACTGGGTGATTTCAGCATATTTCTCTCTGGGCTACTGGATGTTGGCTGACTACTAATCACTGAAACAGACAGGAATGTGTTTGGCACAAAGGAAGGACAATTCTGCTTCACAATGTCTCAGAACTAGTAATTTGATGAAGCCATGTCTGATTGAACTCATTAGCTGATTAGCCCAGGTGTGTCGTGAACATGTCACACAGCACTGAGCTTTATTTCAATAGGCATTCAGGTTTATTCTTTTCACACACTCATTTGGCATCATCTTTTATCACATAATTTTCAATTCTAGAAAGTTCCATTCTTCTCAATCCTACTGAAACATCAACGATTCATCAGCTGAGGAAAAACGAGTAGCGTACCCAGACAGCAGGGGATTCTACACTAAGTATGAACAAGATAGGGAACATAGGGGATGTTTATGACAATGGAAAGTGTATTATTGACTAAACATGACCAAATTGTCCACAGTAACATATAATATTTTACTGATTTTGGGATCTAATCCAAAAATAGAGCCTTTTTTCATATTTGTGCAGTATTATGGGCAATGTTTCACCAAAATAACTAGCATTCTAGCTCATATGATGCCAGACACAGTGGTAAAATATGGTCTCATTAATACTGAGTTGTGTGTTTGGTTGATGGTATGGTATGGTATGGTATGGTATGGTATGGTATGGTATGGTATGGTATGGTATTAGATGGTATAGAATGGTATGGTATGGTATGGTATGGTATTGGGTGGTATGGTGTGGTGTGGTATGGTATGGTATTAGATGGTATAGAATGGTATGGTGTGGTATGGTATGGTATGGTATGGTATGGTATTAGATGGTATAGAATGGTAGGGGATGGGATGGTATTGGACAGTATGGTATGGTATGGTGTGGTATGGTATTGGGTTTTATGGTATGGTATGGTATGGTATTGGGTTTTATGGTATGGTATGGTATGGTATGGTATTGAGTTTTATGGTATGGTATGGTATGGTATGGTATGGTATGGTATGGTATTGAGTTTTATGGTATGGTATGGTATGGTATGGTATGGTATTGGGTTTTATGGTATGGTATTGGGTTTTATGGTATGGTATGGTATGGTATGGTATGGTATGGTATGGTATGGTATTGGGTTTTATGGTATGGTATGGTATGGTATGGTATGGTATGGTATAGGATTGTATGGTATGGTATGGTATGGTTTTCCATTTCCAGTTGAGAGTATGCCATACGCATTCTGGCTGCCTCTTCTCAGCGGACCTTTTTTATTTCATTTATTTTTTATTTTTTCCTTTTGTTTTTCTTTTTCTTGTTTGTGTAGTTTGATGATTGTTTTTTGTTTGAGTGTTTTGTCCGCCAGTTGTGGAGTAGCTCCGGACCCAGTTTTGGGCGTTGGTTCCCTCCAGGCCTTGCTTCACTGTGGGTGATGCCTGTGCTCATCGCTATGAACTACAGTGAGCTTGTTGCTCTTTTAACATCAGGGTTGTCCAGCGATCTGTGCAGTGGTGCTTTTGTGCTTGGTACTGTGTTCCGAGCGATGTTGCCCGGTGTTGTCGTCTTGGCTGTACAGGTGGTTTTGGGACATACCAGCGCTCTGTGTGGTGGTGCTTCTGTGCTCAGTTTGTGGATCCATGGCGTGGTGTTCTGAGTGATGTTGCCCGGTGGTGTCGCAGCAGCTGTGCAGGTGGTGTGGAATTTATTTTCGTGCGCCTTTTGGTGGGACTGTGGTATCTACACCACTGGAATTACATCCTGACCCTCTTTTGGTAGACTCTCCCCCCCACCAATTCTAAAGCGACCTTGGGTGTGAGAAAGGCGCTATATAAATTGAAATGTTTATTATTATTATTATTATTATTATTATTATGTGGCAGCAGGGGCGTGGTCGAGCATCGGTCTGTGAATGGAAGGCGGAGTCAGGGAAGGTAAGTGGCAGAATCACTGCACCTGATGTGAGTTAACCTGTGTTTGTGTGTCTTCCCCAGTGACCGCACCCTATAAAAGGAGAGAGAGAGAGAGGAGAGAGAGAGAGAGCAGAGAAAGGGAGCTTTCTCCCGACCTGAATGCATGTGTGTGCATGTGTGAGAGAGTGAATGAGCTAAAAAGCCACACATATTGTTAAAAATAAGAGTTTCTGAGAACTCAGTTCTGGCCTGCCGTGCTTCTGCGCTCCACCCACCTGCTCTGGTTCTACACAGACTTTGTGCTTTCTGGTTTCTTCATGGTTTATTTTTTTGTTTTGTTTTTAGCTGATTATCTTCAAAAGAGAAGCTTACTTGTGAACTTGTTTGTGAATGTTTCACATCATTAAGCATAACTATAAATGGATAAAAACACTGACACATCATTCTTTACTTAAATTGTAATTGTTAGCAAGATAGTGTGGTACAAGAGGAATAAAACATTGGTGCTGTAATTGGAAGATAATCAACTTTGAAGTGGAAAGTAATCAACTTTGGGGCCTGTCCCCATTGTAGCCTTGTGTTCCTGTTGTTGGATGACAGGAGTAGAACCCAATGTGGTCTTCTGCTTTTGTTGTCCATCCACCTCAAGAATCAAGGTGCATTCTGAGATGTTTTTTCTGCTCACCGCGTTTATAACCAAAAGTTACCAGAGCCTTCCTGGCAGCAGAATCAGTCCAAATCCCAAGAGATCAGCCGTCCCTGAACTACTCAAACCAGCCTTTCTGGCACCACAACTATGCTCAAAGTTACTGAGATCATATTTTTTTCCCATTCTTATGTTTGATATGGGTGGCACGGTGGTGTAGTGGTTAGCACTGTTGCCTCACAGCAACAAGGTCCTGGGTTCGAGCGCAGCAGCCGATGAGGGCCTTTCTGTGTGGAGTTTGTATGATCTCCCCATGTCTGCGTGGGTTTCCTCTGGGTGCTCCCGTTTCCCCCACAGTCCAAAGGCATGCAGGTTAGGCTAATTGGTGGCTCCAAATTGAGTGTGAATGGTTGTTTGTCTCTATGTGTCAGCCCTGTGATGACCTGGCGACTTGTCCAGGGTGTATCTCGCCCATAGTCAGCTGGGATAGACTCCAGCTTGCCTGCGACCCTGTAGAACAGGATAAGTGGCTACAGATAATGGATGGATGGATGGATGTTTGATATAAACGTTAAACATTACTTTTAGCTCCTGACCTGCAACTGTATGATTTAATGTGTTTGATTGCCGCCACATCACTGAATAAAATAATAATATTACAGCACCATGAATGAACCATCGAATTGTCATGTTGCGTATTTCACCTCAATAAATCACTGCATTGTCTTGTGACAGTGAGACCAAGAATGAGATACGTATCGCAGTTATGAATACATATTCATTCCTTTCTTTGACACTGAATGCCATGTGCCAGAAACAACACCACAACATTTATTATGGTGTGATTCTGCTGGGTGCCTGGTGGACAGCAGTGAACCAGCATTTTCACTTTACATCATTACTATAGCATTACCATCCAATATGATCAGACATGAGAACTAATCATGTTTACATGAGTGAGCAGAGTAAGAAATCATTCAGGTAAAAAAAAAAAAGCATACAATGCAAAGATACTGTATGTTGCCCGCTGTGGAAAAAAAACCCAGCAGGATAAAAAGCTTCGGCAAAAAACCTACTGGAAAACTGCAACTCCACCAAATGCAGCATATGAGTTCCGATGGTTCGAGTTGCAATCCTGATATTTCAAACTTGATGTCAAACAGTTGTCTGCTTCCAACTCTCTGTCTAACAAGCTAGTGGGCATGTTGAATCTCAAATGGCAAGACCATGTGAGTAAGGAAGACCTATATGCTTGGGTGCATGAGCAACAACTGTCCCTAACAGTGCAAGAAAGACAACTTCGTTGGCTAGGCCACCAACTCTGCCGGTCCAAGGAGGACTTGATAAACTTTGTTCTATGGAACCCAGAACATGGTCGTCCATCAAGAGGTGGGAAGAGAATCCTTTACCCAGAGTATATTGGAAAGATTGTGCACCCTGACTCTGAAGTGACTTGGACACCAAGTAAGATCCGTCAAGCAGCACAGGACTGTGGAGCTTTGGGAGAAGGTTGTAGCTGCTGCCTGTTGAACACAGACTCCTCTGTGAACTGTAGATGACAACATAGTGGACTAATAAAACTGTTTTAACTCATTTTATTTGAAAATGCCATAAATATTTTCTGTAAAATGTATTAGTAAATAATCCCACGTTGTTGTTTTTTTAAAGCAAATTAGTAATAAGTGCTGGATAAAAACCCATCTGTCTTATGGAAGTAAAGATACAAATGTCATTGTCCAGTGGTCAAGTGTTTATGAGATACATTGCCTTGCACTTATGATCGGGTTCCCTGTGATGGTACATGTACGTCATTTGTATGTACGGTTGCAAAAGCCATCAAAAATCAGATCGATTCATTCCCATATTCTCTTAAATATTGGACCAAGAGAAGTTACTGTAAATCTGACATGAAATCATGTGCACGCAACCCAAAATGGTCCATTTTCCAGGCAGAAATTTAGCCTTCAAAATGTCCATGATGTACACAATGTTTCAGCTACGTCTAAAGTGTGTTTTTGGACCAGAATGACACTACTTTTAGTATAGATTTGCAAATCAGCTATAGGTAATTTAATTTGACGCCCCATCGATTGGTTGGCACCATGCCAAATTCATTGTTGGCACTGTGCCAATGATGTCAGAATATTAGTTACTGAGACTCTGTTTC
>JAOPUC010000021.1:34707802-34718028 GCA_027564185.1 Cephalocassis borneensis | reverse complement strand
TCTCCTAAAATGGCCAAAACTAAAAACGCCCCACTCTAACTTCCATACATATTCAGCTTTGATATTTATGAGTCTTTATGGTTGATTGAGAACATAATAAAACTAATCCTCAAAAATACAACTTGCCTAATAATTCTGCATTCAGTGTATAGTAGGGTTTTCCAGAAGAAAAGGTAGAAGCAGAAGTAGAAGTGGAACCAGAAGTAGAAGCAGAAGGCGGAAATGTGGCGTTTGACTGACAAGATGGCGTCTGTTTACAATCTGGATCGGCTGTGACGTCACATGCAAGTGCTCCAACAGCTTTCGCCACTGAACTACCACTAACAAAACCTGAAAATTACATTTCTGTCAATTAAACTTTACTGGAAAACCAAATTGCAACTCAAGAACGTTGTGTGCTCTGATTGTTTTCGAAGCTAATGTGAATATTTCTTTGAAATGTTTTGGGATCCGCAAACAAATGTTGCCAAGTTCTGGCAAAGCCAAACTTTTCCAGGATGCTTTGTTGGACTACTGGTTGGAAAGACACGAGTTCACATCCCAGCACTGCCAAAGTGCAACCGATGGGCCCTTGAGCAAAGCCCTTAACCCTCAACTTCTGATAAATCAGATGAATGTACTGTATGTCACTCAGTCAAATGCCATAAGTGTAAATGTAAATACTTCAGGAAGCAAAAACAAATGTTCCCAGAATGTTTTGGGAACCGAAAGTTGTTGTAGTAGTTGTAAACCAGTTTGCTTGCTAACTAGTTCAAAGATCCAAGTATTCAAACATGTACAGATGGACTTGTTGGCGAAATAAAGTGGCTGTCTGAAGTAGAATATTATCTAAAATCTAATGTTTTATCATTTTTCCAGCCTTCCACAGCTACGTGTTTGGAGTCAGGACAAAAAAGATAAAGATACTACGGTATAACATGAAAATGCCCATGCGTTATTCCATCGCTGCTCACACAAATGTCTACGTTTTCAGAAGCGTTTATCGAGAAGCTGAAGCGGCTGAGGGAATGAACTCAAAGACGTGAGCGAGGGACATCCGAGAGGACGAGACCATCAAAAGCAGTTATGTCCTGGCAGGATAGTTACAGATAACTACATAGATTTTCATTAGCTAATTAACAAATGTGTCAGTAATTTACGATAAAACACACAGCAGATTTTAAGTCATTATAAACGATCCCGCACTGTTATGTTGTTACTGCAGTATATTGTATGCTAGAATACTGTTTTAGTTATTAGAAACTAACATTAGTAATATTTAACCCTGAAAGCCCACTGTATCCCGATTACACTGGGTTTATATGACTGTATGTATGATTATTGCATGCCTTAGGAATTTTTAATAAAATGGTTTACATCTCCTCTCCTATCCTGTCTGTATCTGCTTAGAGAGTATCAGAGTTTCCTGTCACAGCCGTCAGTTCACCTGGTGAGTTACCTGAATATCATCACTAACTGAGTAGCGGGAAGAGTCCTCACAACTTGAGAGCCAGGGACTGGACACAAGAAAACAATTCAAACGTAAATAAGTGCTCTGTACTGATCACTTTAGGAGTTTATGCAGTTTAGGGTCCTGTGTATCTCTGAAAGTATGGAATATATTTACTTCGAACAGTCGATAAAAGTCAAATCAAAGTATTTCCCGTGCCAGCACCCGGTATTCCCAAGGAGCCTCCCATCCAAGTACTAACCAGGCCCTTAAGGCACTTCAGGTGGCACTGATCTCAGTTTCTATAAAACCTCGGCCACTTGTCTATTACATAAACAGGGTTACAGTGGGGGGCTGGTCTTCTGGTAACCACACGAGTTTGACTCCCTACTCGTATCTGTATTGCAGCCTCACCAGATGGCAGAAGGTACCATTTTGATGATGGTCTTTGGCATGACCCAACCGCAAGTAGAACTCAGGGTCTCCCAGTCGACAGGTGGACATGCTAACCATGAGAATAACTCACAGTCCTTTGAAAAATTCAAAGTCCTTCCCATGCCAGAACCTGGTCTTCCCAGGCAGTCTCCTGTCCCAGTACTAATAAGGCCCTTGATGCACATTGGACGGCACCAATCTCCACTTCTACAACCTTCGGCCTCTCACCTATTACACAGTTAGGGTTAGGGTGGGGGGCTGGTCCTTTGGTAATCACCTCCCTACTCACATCTGTATTGTGTGGCCTTACCAGATGGCAGTAGGTACCATTTTTATGACGGTCTTTGGTATGATCTGACCGCAACTAGAACTCGTGATCTCCCAGTTGAGAGGCGCACACACGAACCACAAACCCAACTCACAGCCCTTCAATTCATTATAATGTAAAGTTATGAAAAACCCAAAGATAGTCCTGAAGACTAGGACTGGGAAGACGAGGGCAAGTTTATGTTGTTTCCCTTTAGTGATAATGTTGCAAGGAGGACGAACGAAGTACGGCCAAGAGGACCTTTAAAATTAATCAAAAACAAGGACATTGTGTAACATCTATTTATTACCACCATAGTATGAGAAATTTGGAAAATACAAAGATCAGCTTATTTAAATTTCTGAATAAGAAAAATAAACAGGAACATGAGGTTATACATGTATATCACGAGAGCGAGAGAATCTACACGAAGAAAGCAAAACACTCCAAAAACTAAACGTGACAATTTTTTTTGCTACAATTTTTTTTGACAAATGCCGATCTGTGGAGATTAAAAAAAAAACATATCAGGGGTCGACAGAGGATGTGGAAATGGAGAAGAGAGAAATCGAGACTGAGAGGAGAGTGAGGGACAAGTGAAGAACAGTGAGGGTGAATGAGAGGCTGGTTTAGAGCGCCCCCCTGTGGCTGCCTGAAAGTTAGAACAGGAGGAGCAGGATCGGCAATCACCATGAAAAAATAATAATAAAAATAATAATAACAATAAACAACAATACGAAAAAACAAAGAATTTATCATTCAAATTTTTTGTAGTTTTGCTTTTTTTTGTCCCATAACAGTGGTAAAACAATTCATGACTATGCATCATAGAAAAAAAAAAGAAAAAAAAAGGAAAAACACCATCAACGATAATAGTAATCATCAATATTATAAGTAACAACTTTATAACCAATAGATGCTGGTTTGCAGTTGAATACGATTTCTGCTTTGCTGATCCTGCACACAAACACACACACACACACACATCCGGGCTGGGGGAGATAGACACGTGGGTGCGCACGCATATAACTGGGCAACCGGACTGGCAGGGGGTTTCTGACGTGTGTAGGGGCAGAAAAAAGTAAGCAGAGATTTGGGTGAGTAGAGGATAAGTCAGGTAGAGGGAAGATAAGGGCAAGGAGAGGTTTCTAAGGTGTCTGAGGGGTGGATAAGGGGGCAAGTGAAGGTGGTCTGGGGCAGTTTTAGTAGCACCCTGCTGTGGAAGTTGCCGCTCCCCTTAAGCAGACTAACCCCAGATTCCACCTTCCTTCATGCTGTGTGTTCAAACCCCAAGCTTGGCAAGGGTGGACCTCGTTTACGCTCCGACTCTTATACATGTGTAAGTGAGTGTGTGTGCGTGTGTGTGAGAGATCAGAAGCGTCTGTTACATGCACATACAGGTACCCTACGCGTCAGTGAGACAGCACTAGTAGACTGAAACACATTGGCCTCCCCATCGCAGATATTCTAAACTCTACCAAGAAAGAAGGGGAGAGACGAGTGGAGAGAGACAGACAGATAGATAGAGAGCGAGAGAGAGAGGATGGAAAAAGGACGACGAGTGTCTAGGCGCGCTCTCCGCGGATACGGCGTGCCAGCTGGATGTCTTTGGGCATGATGGTGACGCGCTTGGCGTGGATGGCACACAGGTTGGTGTCCTCGAAAAGACCCACCAGGTACGCCTCGCTGGCCTCCTGCATTACAGATCAGAACACAACACCATGTGGCATGATCTATAAACACTAATATATATTTAAAGGTGCAGTCAGTGATTTTGGTGCATACTCCTGTAGACCTCTGACACTCTGCTCACTTCCTCACACACACACACACACACACACACACACACACACACACACACCTGCAGGGCTCCGATGGCGGCACTCTGGAAGCGCAGATCCGTTTTGAAGTCCTGTGCGATCTCTCTCACCAGGCGCTGGAAGGGCAGCTTACGGATCAGCAGCTCGGTGGACTTCTGGTACCGACGGATCTCACGCAGAGCCACTGTGCCGGGCCTGGACACGCATCATATCATATCATATTTCAATTTCAATTTCAACCCTCCTTTGACTGCAGTTGAGGTCTCTCGCTGAATGAGGTTTTTATTAAAAAAAAAAAAAAAAGCTGCTCAGGCACCTGACGGGTTTCCGTAGAGTGCGGGTTGCTACAACTCGGCACGTTAAATAACAGGGATTAAAGCAAGCAGCCTCCCTGGTGCCATGGTGATTGTGTGCTCATGAAAAATCTATCCAGTCTGATCAAACACAATCAGAGACAACTGATCCATATCAGCACCAAACGTGCTCTGGGCAGCCATCTTTCTACCTCAGTAAACAGCTGCTGTTATTTATTTTTGCTCACACACAGATTCGCTGTTGGTGTTAATTTGCTTTCTGTACAGAATTTTACAAGGTCAGGCTTTACAATGCTTTTCATTTGCATGATCAGGATGAGTGCCCTCTTGTGGATTTAATTGGCATAACATCACTTTTTTTTTTTAAACATGTAGGTGCAACTTGAAAAATTCTACACGTAAACTACAAATGCTCTGAAGTCAAAGAGAAGAAAATTTCCTAATTTAATTTCCAAGTTAAAGTCCAGATGAAGTCAGTGCGTCACCTGTAGCGGTGAGGTTTCTTCACTCCTCCAGTAGAAGGTGCACTCTTACGGGCAGCTTTAGTGGCCAGCTGCTTCCGAGGAGCTTTGCCTCCTGTAGATTTGCGGGCGGTTTGCTTGGTACGGGCCATTTTTCCTCAATCTACTGCAGAGAGAAAAGAACAAACCGAATCAGTCTGGATCAGAAATGGTTTTACATACAAAGTATGAAAAATACTTCATTAAAACACTACGCCTCTTACTGTAGATCACTGAACTCCAACAAGCAGCAGTAAGCAGTCAGGTCTCGAGCGTACAAATAATGAACAATTATTAATGTCTACTTTAAACTAATAACTTGAAAACACTGGCCTAATTCTACAGACTAGAAATAATATACTGAAATTAATAGTAATTAAAAAATTAAGATGATCAATAAAAATAACCATGTTTAAATACTAATTGTTTATTCGTAAAGTTGTAAGCCAGGCAGATATTTAATTTTTAAAATAAAAGGTGATACAATTGCAGTCAGTCAAAAATAAGAAATAACATTACTCAGAAAATGACTTTTATATTTTAATAATTTAAATCTCAAGAAGTAATATTTAACAAATGATAGTCATGCATCTTGTTAATCCTGTAAGCTTTTAGGGAAGAAAAAAAAATCGCATTATTGACATTTAAATAAAACAAGTGTTTTTAATAATAATTTAAAAAAAAAAGTCCTCAAACAAGAACATTACACAATGTAAACGCATGTGCGGCTTCCGGTCCCGTCGGCTAGTTCAGGCAACTTCCTTTCGCACGCGCAGAAGAAAAACAACAATAACAACAACAAAAAGCAACAAACAAAACGAACCACTCAGCGTGGACTGGAAGCACCTGTGAGCCAATCACAGAGCCGTGCACTGAACTAACGGACAATGAACCAATGAAGCGTCAGAAGCTCCCGGCTCCAACCAATCAGCGGGCACGCTGGCATGTTGCGGAGGCAGCTCGGCTTCATTTGGTCCCGCCCACTACCGCAAGATTATGGCCGCGATTCGAATAGCAGCTGTGAGTGAGAGGCTGCGCTGAAGCGGAGACAAGCGCGCAAACTTTGACAGAAAATTCAAAATCCGTGACGCGAACCGACTCAAACATTTCACGGCGACGGACTAGACACCTTTGTGCAACGACATGGCCGGTTAAAAGCAATTTTCGGTCGCGAATTCGAGGCGAATAAGCGAAGTAAAAAGGCACATTAAAAGTGGGACGGATTTTCTTCCCTCCGACGACACGGAAAAGGAGAGCCGATTTTCTCTCAACGCTTTTCTCCTTTTCAGACGACGCAAACCCGACCGTTTTTTCGCGCAAAATAAAAATTATTCCACCAAAAAGTTTCACAAAACTGTAAAAAAGTGTTTCAGGCAAATTTTGGTGAGCAGTCTGGGCACTTACCTTCGGCGAACGGGTTTAATTCGGCGCGGTGAAATATGTGCAGAGCTTTGCCTGCCACTGTCAGTATTTACTATCACACACAATGGGAACCGAGCGGCCAGCGGCAAAATGGCCGCCACGTCAATCACTCGTCTCTCTCTCCCACAATGCACCTCAATTAACTGCAAACCTTACCAAAACAAGCGCATATTTACTCCCGTTTCACAACAAATTCACCCTTTTTATTTAATTCAACTTAAACCACAGTTGTAATCTTTGCCACTTTGTTTTTTTTAGTTAAAAAGCTATTTTTTCTTTCTTTCTTTCCTGAGGAGAATTCTGAAGTTATGCTAAGCTAATCTTTTTTTTTTTTTTAGTCCACTAGCAACTTTACTTCTGTGTATGAAATATAAAATATAAAGTGAGGTTAAAATAGATAATTAATCTCATGAGTTTGTTTATTTCACACAGGAACAAAAATGGTATTAGAGGCTGCATTAAACTTCCTATTGGTCAAAATTAATGTTTAACAGTTTAATAAAATGCTTTTCAACAATTTATTACGTCTCAAAATACTAAAGCGCTGTGTTCTTTGACGAGTGGCCTGATAAAGTGGATTATTTCCCAGTCGCGGCACGTCCTGAAGTGTTTCGTTCCTTTTATGCCACGGTTTTTCCCACAATGACTTGAATTTTTATCCGCTTACAGTTAAGCCAGTATCTCTCAAATTGCGAACGTCATTCGCGAGAGTTTCAAAAGCTTCTTGAAACATTCGCAGGGCTTCTCGGTTTCCTCGCACAGTCTCAAAGTGTCGCTCCTTCGTCGCTGAAATTTTGAACGTGTTCAAAAAATTTGTGCGACAAACTTTCTTTCAGAATAGCCGCAAGTGCGTCGCTGGTGTCGGAAACCCTTCTCAAGTCAGTTTCCATGAGACAGGAAGTGCGAGTGTATCTCACTGGGCTGCGACTAGTCGGAGACGCAACAATTCAGTGCGATTCCAAGTGAAAATTGTCACTAATTTGCGTATTTTATCGCAATTGTTGTGTCTCCAACTAGTCGCAGGCTGTCGCAGCCCAGTGAGATACTACCCTTGCAGTTTATGTTGTGGAACGTCCATTAAACAAGTTAGTTCAGCTATAAACAGTCGTTCTCTCACAAACCCTCTTTCTTTTGAAGTAAATAAAAGAAAAAAAAAAAGGTTACGGTAACAAGAAACCACAAAGCAAAAAGTCCTCTGTTTTGAATATGTTTGTGCTTGAATATGTAAATTTACAGCCTTACCTGTGACCTTTGCAAAGCAGTGACACCGGAGACTTCTTCTGGAAAATGTTTAATAAACAGCTCACAGCTCCAGAACCAGAATCAGAATCAGATTTATTGTCCCAGTATGTTGACCCGCACACAAGGAATTTGGTTCTGACAGTTGTTCTAGTGACACAGGGATGAGAATATATGTAAGATATGTTGATGTCATATAAGAAAAATGTATACATGTATATGTAATAGGCAATACAGACATTATACAATTTAATAAATATGCAATCTACAGTAACTATTGTATACAATGTATATAATATACAATACCTATATTATACACAATGTCAAGTATTATACAATCTACTTTATAAAAATGTATGCTATCAACAATATAAGCAGTACACCATACACAGACAATATACTAAAAAATATACAGGACAGTTGCCTGATGTTAAGCAGTTCTTCTCTGGAGTAAGTGATTGGGTTTGAATTGCTGGACATAAAGAGAATAAACAAAAACAAACAAAAATGTTAGAGAATGCAGTGGCGAGGCTGCCGTCTGCGGCGCCGTCTTGAACTTCAGGAACATTAAAGAAAGGTTGTCATTGTTTTTCTCTTGTCTGTGTTTTATACATATTTTGTATCTACGAGATATTCTTGAACATTCTGTAAGTGTGTATGCTCTTTTTACATGTCAGAATTTATTTTAACTGTCGACACTTGCATGAGCATCTCAAAGAGCATAAAGGTGTATCTTCAAGCATCAGTAAACACTATAGGATGGCACAGGGGATTGCGCCTAAAGATAGTAATAAGAACTTTGTTGTCTTAAGAAAGTGTCAGAGTGAATTCAACTCCTCGTTGTGCGGTGGTGTAGTGGTTGGCACTGTCGCCTCACAACAAGAAGGTCCTGGGTTGAGGGCCTTTCTGTGTGGAGTTTGCATGTTCTCCCCGTGTCTGCGTGGGTTTACCCCACGTGCAGGTTAGGATAATAATTGGTGGCTCTAAATTGAGTGTGAATGGTTGTTTGTCTCTGTGTCAGCCCTGTGATGACCTGGCGACTTGTCCAGGGTGTACCCCGCCTCTTGCCCATAGTCAGCTGGAATAGGCTCCAGCTTGCCTGCGACCCTGTAGAACAGGATAAGTGGCTACAGATAATGAATAGATGGATAGACATACACATTCCTTTCGGGTGTTCAATGCATCTTTCTCTTTCAAAATTCTCTCAAAATATTTTGTATTTGGTCACAGTTGTTCACTAGTGTGGAAGTTTGACGTCTCTGACGTGTGATGTCATGTTGTCTTGACAACCATGCAATATCGTAAACCATATTCAACCCTCATTTTCCATCGGGTAGAGTGACATAATATACATAGGATAAGCGATATGCGAACAATATCGCATGCTATCAAACCAAATGAGTGAACCCCACTAGAAGGGAATAGAATACATGTTTTTATTCCCTCGAAAAAGTGTCCTAGATGTATAATAATCGATGATTTTTCATCACATACAGGGCAGCTATGTTGGATCCTTCTGTATGTCTCAGCTCTGGTGTGCGGTACTATGTGGATATCACATTTGAAAATCCTGACCCTGACTGCAGCTCACATATTCTAATTGATTCTGTAAGCTGTTCTTTCCCCCCGTATTTCCACCAGCATTGGTCAACCAATCACAAAATGAAAAGAAACTTGGTTACAAGCCCTCATGTGCTTTTTTTTTGTTTTTTTTTTGTACCTGAACAATAATCCTCAGATGGGGCTTATTCCAAAGTTGGAGTCTCTGCCAAATTTCTGCTCTGATGCATCCCTGGCTCAGTACCAGCAGCATCACTGTGTGGAGTTGGGTGTACGGGCAGGAGAACATACCCCACCTGAGGTGTGTGCAAATCTGATTGCCAGCATGTCAGCATACATCCATAATGGTGCAATTCGTGAGTATCTTACCAATATATGTCATAGTAATATAGCAACACAGTAATAATACTCTACATATAAAGACAATAAACTCACTGTGCATGACTTAACTGATGTAAGAAGCGTTATAGTAACTTGATACGAATATGTGAAAATGCAAGTGTAACCAGGTTGTTGCCCAATGATTAGCACATCATCATGCCTCACAAAAATAAATCAAACTGAGCCACATAACAACAAAGCTTACTCAGCGTTTTGGTATCCTATTTAAGAAATGTTTTTTTTTTGGTCACAAGTCTACAGTTCATGAATCACCTGTGTGTCTTTTCCTCCAGCTTGTAGATGTAATCCTGTGGGGTCTTTTAGCTCATCCTGCAGTAAATTTAGAGGACAGTGTGACTGCAAACCTAATGTGGTTGGCCGCTGTTGTGATACCTGTGCATCTTTCACCTATGGGTTTGGACAAAATGGTTGCTCACGTAAGTAATACACACTTGTGAAACTTAGACCAGGGATTCTGAACCATAGGGCCACGGCCCAAACTTGGGCCGCAAGCACCACCTGGAGGGCCGCAAAAAACTTTCAGTTTTGCACCAATGGGCCGCGAGGGCCGTGGGACTGTAGCTTGTTAGCTTTACAGACACACAAAATTATTTTTTACTCCAGAATCGAAATTTGTTGGCAGCACACTCAATCATAGGCAATAACACACTACATTTATAGTTTAGTTATTATTATTTTAACGTGACTATAATGCATTATAATAAAATGTTTATGCTGTGACGTTGTATGACACGTTTGCAAACCGGAACTATTATCCATGCTGGTAACGCAACGGCAACAAGCACAGCCATGGATAAG
>JAOPUC010000021.1:34597407-34608202 GCA_027564185.1 Cephalocassis borneensis | reverse complement strand
GGATAGGCTCCAGCTTGCCTGCGACCCTGTAGAAGGATAAAGCGGCTAGAGATAATGAGATGAGATGAGATGAGATAATTTGTTGTTCATCAAAAAGCAATAAACATGCAAGGACCACAATGTTCTATTGTCTGTTTTAAAGTCCATTTTATGTGTTATGTGTTTTTAGCTTGTAAAACACTAAGAAAAAAATACATATAATGACACCTCTGTGAAAATATGACCACCAGCTTTCAATTCTTTGGTTTGCCATTGAAGAGCCGTACAAATGACTGGCAGCCCCAGCATAGTCATCTGTGTGAGATGATCTTAAGGTACAATGAATTGCCGCCATTCTGCCATTTTCAGTACCACAATCAGTGCGAAGTTGCATTGGAATGATTCCACGTTCTGACAGACAGTTCAGATAATTCTGGGCAATAACCACTGGGTCATTGTTGCTTGCTCCACATTTCAACCACAGTACTTTTCAAGAGTATCCATCTATGCAGCCACTTATTCCGAAACCATACGGGTTTAACTTATCATATCCGTCCACATGCCAGACATGGTTTGGGCCATCAAAACTGTAAACTCTTTTTACAAATTTTCTGCTTGCATCAGGGCCATAATATCATCCCTCTTAACGGTCAGAGAGTACTTTAGGCGCAGCGTCTGCCACGTTGAACGGTAGCCATAGTGTTGACCTGGACCCTTTAACTCTTCCTGTATGGCAGCATGAACGGTGGCAAGAGGAGAGTAGTCTTTTGCCTGTATAAAGACAAACTTTTCAGCTTCCTCTTCAGGGAGCGAAGGCTCATATGAACATTGTGTTTTGAAGCCAAAAAATCCAAAATTTCTGCATTGCTGTAGCCATGATTAAAATATCCTTGTATTAGAGCCTCTTTTGTGGGGATATCTGATGCTGATCCTGCCAAACATACAGTGGGATAAAGGCAGAGATTGAATTTTATTAGAATTATAACACTTTGCCTCTGAGGGACGGTGGAGGTACTTTAACATCAGAACCTGCATAAATGCTAATTTTCTACCCATATGGCAGTGAAACTCACTATCTGCACCTCAATGACATGCAGCTCAAGATTTGGTTAGCTTGCACTGTAACTTTATTACACAACACAAGCTGTTAACAGTCAAATATAATGCATTTTACATAAAGATGTGGTGTGAACTATATCAATGTTATTAACAAACTGGATACGAGTCCACTTACTGTTGTCTGCATATTCTGCCAAAAATTGCACATTAGAGCCACATGAGCCACAGAACATGTAAATTGTTCCCAGATCTTGTCCACAGTAAGGGCAAAACATAGCCTGGAAAAAAGAAGATAGATCAGGATAATCTAGAAAACTAAAAATGAGAAATGTGATAGCCTAAGTAACGTTATTGAGGTGAGTATTAATACTCTTCACTACCTCTTGACACACAATGGAGATAATTCATAACTGCTTACAAGTTAACTGCTGTCATTAACAAGCATACGTAAATGTGCAGCATTGTATGGTATGGGGGACTGTGATAAGAGGGCTTTTTAATGTAGTATTAAAATGAGTGCTTTATATCAATCTCTAATCATCTTGTCTTACTAAGCAGGCTAATCTACATGCAAATGTGCAGCCTTGTAACATCTGGTGTAAAATACAATAAAATAAAAGTCACGTAATATGCAGCATTGTACAGTGATATAAACATAATAAATAAATAAATAAATAAATAATCAAGTAAAAGTCACATTGCCGTTCCCGCTGTATTTTCATGCACTGTTGTGGTTCAGTCAGCTGTTCTGTCTCTCTATTGAGCTGTTACACTGAGAGCACCCCCTGCAGGTTTGGAGCATCTCCGTCTGTAGTGACGGGTAATGCAGCGTTTTTCATTTGCAGATCGTTTCTTGGTTTGCAGATCGTTTCTCTATTTGCATCGCGTTTGATGATGATGCATTTGTCTTTGTTTTTTGCAGCACGTTTTTTCATTTAGACCTTGTTGACCGTGTTTGTGATTTTGCATCGTTTCTGTACTTGAAGCTGTTTTCTCGAACTGAGGCGTATTGGGCCGTTGCCGTCCGTTTGACCCTTGTCGGCCACCGTAGGATTTCCCCAAAAGGACCTTATTATCATGAATTTGGATGCTGAAAAAGCATTCGGCCGGGTTGAATGGGCATACTTATTTTCGGTTTTGCAGAAGTTCAACTGTGGTGATAAATTTGTGTCCTGGACTAAGCTCTTATACAATAGCCCCCGGGCCAGAATACTTACTAATAAAACCCTTTCTGATCCTTTCCGGCTGGGTAGGGGCATGAGGCAGGGCTGCGCACTTAGCCCTCTACTGTTCCTATTAGCTATAGAAACGCTGGCCAAGAGTATTCTTTCTCATCCAGATATACATGGTTGCAATACAGAATACACCAAGAACAAAATATCATTGTATGTGGATGACATTTTGTTATTCGTTACGCAGCCTAGGATTACAATTCCTTTAATTTTGAAAACATTTCAACTGTTTGGTAGTTTCTCGGGGCACAAGATTAATTGGGGCAAAAGTGAGCTACTGCCAGTACAAGGTACAGATCAAGATGGGCTCAAACAGTTTTCTCTCAGAATAACATCAGACAGTTTAACTTATTTGGGGATAGTAATTACCAAGAAGTATAATGATCTTTACAAGGCCAATTTCCCCACCCTGTTAAATAAGTTAGCAAATAATATACAATTTTGGAAAACACTCCCCATTTCTCTGCTGGACAAAGTGAATGCTATTAAGATGATTTTTCTCCCTCAGCTACTTTATCTTTTTCAAAACCTACCTATTTACCTTGCCAAATCTTTTTTCATTCAGTTGGACTCAATCATTCTCCCCTTTGTATGGAATTATAAGTCTCATAGAATAAAGAAGGACCATCTTTGTAAACACAAAACTAATGGGGGTTGGCACTGCCTAATTTTATCTTATATTACTGGGCTACTGGGATACACTCTATGGTATATTGGCTAGATGACAACCAAATACCCTATGATGGGCTAGAGATGGAATGGGAAGACTGTCTGCCTTATTCTATTAGAGCTGTTGTACTATCTCCTGTCCCAGTCAATAGATCTTGTTTTAAACATAACCCTGTAATTTATGCTTTAATTAAGATTTGGAAATGACTAAGGAATCATTTCAAACTTAAGGCAGTTTCATTTCTGCTACCTATAACTGCAAACCCCTCTTTCTCTCCCTCAGCTCTGGATGAGGCCTTTTCCACCTGGAAACGATTGGGGATTTGTATTGTTGGTAACCTATACATAGAGGGGACTCTTGCCTCTTTCCAGCAACTCCAAGAAAGGTTTAATTTATCAAGGAATCAGTTTTTCAGATATCTTCAGATTAGGTATTATGTCAGAACACACCTCCCTAATTTTGAGAAGGCAAACCCAGACAAGATAGAAAGCTTATTTAATCTGTTCCCCAATCCAAGCTACATAATCTCACAACTATATGAGATACTGCAAAAACATGTGCCTTCCCAAGATGGACAGGATAAAAGAGGAGTGAGAAAGAGAGTTTGGAGCCCTGATACCTCCAAATGTGTGGGAAGAGAGTTTGGAGCACATCCATGAATGTTCTATAAATGCTCAACACTGTTTGATTCAATTTAAAACATTGCACAGACTACATTACTCCAAAATGAAGTTGCATATAATATTTCCTGAAGTCTCTCCTTTGTGTGAGAAATGTGAGTCCATGGAGGCTACACTCAAAAAACCCCAAACATTGGATTTACTTAACCGAGTTATGGCAACCGGTCCCACGAAACTGTGTTAATTTAGATGTATTGAAAACAGTTATGTTGAGTTATTCAAAACATAACTGTTTTCAATACATCTAAATTAACACAGTTTCGTGGGACTGGTTGCCATAACTCAGTTAAGTAAATCCAATATTTTATTTTTTTGACTGTACCCTATCTCATAGTTTCACTCTCTTCAAAACTTCAAACTTCAAAACTATTGGCATGAAATATTTGATTTCTTTTCATCAATTTTGGGGATTCAACTAAACCCAGATCTGATTTTAATAATTCTGGGAACATCTGAGGGGCGCTGGAAGCGAAATAGTGCACAACAGCACCTTCTGTCATATGGCCTTATAACAGCAAAAAAAAAAAACCTGATCCTACTTAACTCGAGGAAGACAGAGGTCCCCTCATTTAAGCTTTGGTTGACTGCTTTGACAGACATTTGGAGAGAATTCCATTTATTTTGAAAGACAAGTTGAGGGACTTTGATGAAATCTGGCAACCTTTGGTCTCTCATCTCAAAAGAGAATCTGATTGGGTCTCTAGTTGGATGCACTCTTAAGGGGGGTTGGGGATGGGGGGGGGGGTGTCCTGTCCTTTTTGTCCGGTCCTTTTTGTTTCATCTGCTTTGTTGATGCAGGGCTCTGCTTGTTTACATTTTTGTCTTTTTTGTCAGGGATTACTTTTACTCACCTTCTGTAAAAAAAAAAATGAAGGAAACATAACTTTCGACTGTTAATTTCGCTGTTAAGTGATTGATTGGTTTCTGAATAAACATATTTGAAAGAAAAGATTTTGTGTTGTGGTGCTGATCACCCCGAGGCTTACCTTTACACCTGCAGTGCCAGGTAAATATCAGCACCATGGACAGGGTTATGTGCCACACAGCGAACAGGCGCAATAAACAAGTTTGTGTGTATATCCTTCCTGGCAAAAAAGCTCAAACCAATCTAGCCATTTTCCTCTGACCTCTCTTCTCAACAAGACATTTGTTTCCACCCACAGAACTGTCACTCACTCAACTCAATGTTTTTTTGTTTTTCGCACCATTCTGTGTAAACTCTAGAGACTGTTGTGTGTGAAAACCACAGGAGATCAGCAGTTTCTGAAATACTCAAACCAGTTCATCTGGCTCAATCCAACACCCATGCCACAGATGAGTCACACGTTGAGATCACAATTGTTCCCATTCTGATGTTTGAAGTGAACGTTAACTGAAGCTGCATGATTTGTATCTGCATGATTTTATGCATTGTGCTGCTGTCAAGGGATTGGCTGATTAGGGAACTGCATAAAACAGCAGGTGGCCATGTGGGTGTTCCTAATAAAGTGTATAACTGAGTGTATAACTGTAACTGTGTAAAATGTATAACTGTTGATATGGTGAAGTTTTCTCTAAGGAGAAGGAAGAAGTCTCTAGTTTCAGCACTTTGTAAATGTCAGCACAAGTTTTCAAGACAGGAGACTTTCCATTTTCTTTGTATCCTGAGATGTCGTCTTTTTTCCTGCCATGTTAACTTCAATAGATGACTTGCAACCATGTGATCAAAATGTGCTATGTCATGAGCGTCCGGCATGATGATGGATATACAAAGCAACTCAGATGGCAGCCGCTGAAAGCATGTCTGTAAACAATGCTGAATTTTCTCAGGATTATCATGATTTGAACGGTCGAACGAAGATTCGATACAAAGAGAAGATAGATATGTGTGGTTTTGACCCATATTATTTAAAAAAGTCAGACTTTTCTGAAGGGCAGCACAGTGGTGTAGTGGTTAGCACTGTTGCCTCACAGCAAGAATGTCCTGGGTTCGAGCCCCCTGGCCGGCGAGGGCCTTTCTGTGTGGAGTTTGCATGTTCTCCCTGTGTCCGCATGGGTTTCCTCCGGGTGCTCTGGTTTCCCCCACAGTCCAAAAACATGCAGGTTGGGTTAACTGGTGACTCTAAATTGACCGTAGGTGTGAATGTGAGTGTGAAGAGTATCGAGACCAAGACAAGACCAAGACTTTGAGGGTTTGAGATCAAGTCAAGACCAGGACCAGACCAGTGTGTGTGAAAGGGGGTGATAGCCATTAACAGGAAGTAAAATTTGAGTTGGCAATGAGTCACATTATTGCTTGCATTTGAACTAGGAAATTTCACGTCCAAGCACAGTAACAATGTTAACAAATAAATCGGACAATGCACAGGGAGTTTCGTGAAATCCCCACAGTTGTGGTCTTGATGGGTCTTGAAATAAAATCCAGAATCCTCTATGTCTGAGATCAAGATGAGACAAAGACTGTCAAAAAGTGGTCTCGAGAGTTCTACAACACTACTACACAGCGTCGTTAGCTCGATAGTTATCCATGTGTCTGGTAGTGAATGCTTCGCTGGACTGCAGCATTAAACTTGAGTACAAGTGCCCCTGTCCCTACTTCAGTAAAATGTTTCAATCTGCTGGAGTCAACAAAGATTCGTACATCCCTCACAGGCATGAAGTCGAGATAAATTTAACAAGGTAAGTTTTGCTAATTTCCTAATGTTAACTGCTTCTGTTTAACCATGAGCCTGTTATCTTCAATTCCATCATCAGTTCCAGTCACTGGATAGGCAGCAAGTCAAATTCTTGCTAATGGTAGATGTTTGATATTTACAAAGTATTTTGCCTCCAACTAGTTCATGAGCAAACAATGTGATTGATGGTTTACTTTTTAACACTCCTGTAGAATATGTTTTCAAGGAAGATTCTGTGTAAAGTAAAAATTTTCAGTACTTTTCCACCCCTCCTTATACATGACAGCTGACTCGTTGGCATGCTAGTTCATTAGCATGCTAATATGAATTGGTAAAAAGACAATGAAACAATTTGTTAAGGCTTCTTAGTTTTAGGACCTTGTAACAGGGCAGCCATTTTTGAAAAGGTTCCAAGTAAGACCCAACTGGACAGCTACGGTAAGAACTCATAAATATTCAAATTACAGTGACTTGTCCTAGTATTGGCCCAGGAAATATTATGTTTCAGCTTGATGTTGTCCTCAAGTGTACAGCTGCGTGGTGATCTCCGGTGAGCACAGCCATACAGAGGCTCCGACTCCAAACCCGGCATATAGAGGCTTGGAGAACTTGGCTTGGAACCTGTGGATGAGCTCCATGTTTTCTGAGACTGCATAGAAGGACAACGAATTACCAGCATAATCGAGATACACGCCAATCCGTGAAGCTCTAGGCATACTTGGGACTTCTTTGTCCATCTTGTTGTGCCAGGCCGAGTATCCAGATTCGGAACACAGGAGGCTCCAGGACTGGTCGTTGTAGCCAAGGAGGCTGTGCGAGTTCTTGCCTTTGCGGCTGATGCTTTTGTAGGTGACACCAACGGAGAACTCGCCACTCCACTCCACCTCCCAGTAATGACGGAAGCCACTAAAGGGCTCAGAGCACAAGACCTGGGACAAACCGGACACGTTCCAGAGTCACAAAGCAGGATATTCAAACCTAATTTAATCAAAACATTCAAACTTAAGCTTGAGAAACAGAACAAAAGTTCAAACTTAGACTTTGTATTTGTATCACTTTAACTATCATTTAATCTGTATGTAATAAAACACGATTCCTATCATTTAAGATGGCTGCCTGGAAACAATCCTCATCCAGTATTTACACGCTGTGAAGTTTCATTCGTGTTTACAGAAGACTGTATTCCCACCGTATCCTGATCACCAGAGACAAAGAACTAAACTGTGGTTTGGGGTGACAAGATGATTGGTGAGGGAGACTTCCATTACGTAGCTCCAGTGTAAAACCAAAAAAGTAAACATCAGACCGCCAACCACAGTTGACTACATACAGAAAAAAAAGATGATTATCGCCAAAATCCACAAGAAATACCTGGCAAAAACCATCAAAGCGGTCTGGATGCTCTGGGTAAAACTGGGCCATGCGCTTTCGAACCACCCTGCGGTTCCCATCAGACACAACCAACTCCTTGTAGGCTGTATTGGGGTCAAATGTAAGTCTCATTGTATCTGTTCGCCAAGAGAACATTTCAGAGATCAAGGAATTTATACAGGTTCTAAAGTCAGGTCTTCATAAACTGCATCATGGTCTTATTGGGGCAATTAAAAAAATTTTAAATCTATCATGAACCATCTTGTTTTGTTAGATTTGATGTATCCAATCCAACACATAACTACCATTTACAACCTTAATTCTAACATGATGAATCACATCATCACAACTTACATCTGAGGAAGTCTGCTCGAGTTTTGGGCTCATGAAGGTCAGTTTTTGTTGGTGTGAAGGAAACACTATCTAAAAAATATTTATTAAAAGTTGAAATTAAAGGAATTCTTCCCATAAAAGGTTCATCTTGGTAGACTAATATTTGTAAGACTTCTAAAGGGAATGTTTAAAAAGGGACATTGGTGTCCTCTTACCTTTAAACCGACCACCAGTCCTGGGGATTAACACATAGACCGGGATGTCACTCACTATAGGTGGAGGATAAAAATGTCATTTATTTTTGATCACTGGCCAAGAATACTTGCTAAAGCTAGGTCACATAAACCAGTGTTTCCCAAATCAGTCCTCTAGGAACCCTTGATTAGACATATATTTCCTGTCCTCCAACAAAAAAAAATCACAAACCTTGAATAGTAGAGGAGTAGTTGTTGCATTTGCGAGCAGAAAGACAGCAAAATGTTTGGGGGGTTAGAAAACCCTGACATTAATCAGTGTTAGTGTGTTGTATGATGGATCATCAGTCACCTTTTTTGGACAAGTTGTCCAGCTCTTTTTTGCAGATGTCATCCAGGTGTTCCTTCATATCAGTCACAGTTTTGGTAACCTCACTAAAGGAGAACTCTTGGTTGATCAGGACTTTGGGTACCATTGGCTCTGGGGCAATACACAGCACTGGAAAATTCTGCAAAAGTGTTGATTGTGCCAATAATGAATTTGTTATAATTAATTACCAAATGATGTCCATGTCTCAATCCAGTAGAAATTAGTTGTTACCAATTGCTACCATGTGCAATTAAGGCAAGAGCTATAAATCTGAGCAACTGCAATGTACATAAAGACATTTTTACTAACAGTACCCAAGCCTTCTTTTGCTATGAGGAGATGCTTTTAATCTCGTGCATTTCTGTGGTGTGTCTCTAAACGTATCCAAGAGTGAGTTCCAGTTCTTATGCATGAGCTTCTGAATTTGAAGAGATACCTTTAGATAGTTACGAAACGTGGTGGTGTACCTGGAGAAAATGTATGTTGTCCTCAGTTTCAAGTATATGCCGCAACTCTGCATTTCGCCGCTGTAGCTCTATGATCTCCTGCTCCAGCTGCTCCACATAGTTATCAGCCTGCTGATACGATCAGACTTAATTTATACATTTAGATTTATATAGATAAATGCATTTTGGGAAATAAACAGATGACCTCTTCTTGTAAGAGTCATCGACTTCTTTCGGCTGCACCTAGTAAGGGTCGTCACAGCGGACCTGTTCCGAATACTTGATTTGGCATAGGTTTTACCCTGGATACCCTTCTTGATGCAGCCCTCCCCAATCTATCCGGCCTTGGGACCGGCACTAAGTATGCACTGGCTTGTGCAACCCCAGTGGCTGGGTATTTTTCCAAATCTGCATGTCTTTGAGCTGTGGCGGAAACCATAGCACCCGGAGGAAACCCACCCAAATTGGTTTCTTCCAGGATTTTTTAAATAAGAGTGCAAGAGTAAAATCAGTCAGACAGTTTGATAAGACTCTCATTCTACCTAGTGTGTTAGCATTTCAAGAGGTCTGTTCCATCAGGCAAGACCGGAACAATAATTCAGTGTGTTTAGGTGTAGAACAAATAACAAAACAAAAATGACGACTGAGCTGGGAAGATCTATTGTCGGACGACTTGCCTGTGCCATGGCAGCCTGCAGGTTAGCTTGAATGAGTTGGCAAATCTCAGCATGCCAGCGCTCCACAGACTGCAGCATCTCGCCGAAGAGCTTATCACTGGCCACTTGGGCTCGGTGAGCATTACCCTATAGCCAGGAGGCAACAGAAAGCATGAGTTCCTGTTAATTCTTTACTGGTCTATCCTCAGGACACAGAGCACACATTTGTTGTTTATTATTAATTTGCAACCCAACATTGGTTTATGAATAAAATTGCAACCAAGCTTAAAAGCAATTCAAGCATCTCAAATATAATTCAGACCCCACCAACTGAAAAATTGCTTTCCACAAATCACTTTAGGGTCTCAACCCATGATTTAAGAACCAAGACTGACTAGAAATGTAGATAATACATTGCCAACCAGAGCCAATTGTAAAGAGATTATTCTATTCGTTATAGTCCTGGAATCTGATTACCTAATTGCTTTTGGTGGCATTAGACAGCAAAGTGGCTGAACAATGCATGCCTACCAATAGATGGCTGCAATGGAAAATCAGTACTTGAAAGTACTGTAGTCACTGAACTCACCTTGAGAACATCCACATTGTGTCTGAGGTCCTGTAGTTCCTTCATGCGCTCCTGGATAATATGCTGGACTTTGGACTGGGTCACCACCAGCAATTTCTAAAGAACATTTGCACCTGTGAGAATGTATTTTGCTCTTCTAAAGGATATGGATTTATCCTTGCCAGGATCATGGTGAATCTGGAACCTATCACAGGAACACTTGGCCCAATATGGGAATACACCCTGGATGAGATGGCAGTCCATCACAGGAGATCATATACACACATTCACATACTCATTCACACCAAGGGTAGTTTATTGTATGTGGAAGGAAACCCATGTGGACCTAAAGAAAACATGCCAATCTCCACACTGACAGTAACCTGAGCTCAGGACTGAACCAGGGTCTGTAAGCTAATAGGTAGTGATGCCCTTACTTTAACCCGTACAAGAACCATCTCATCTCATCTCATTATCTCTAGCCGCTTTATCCTTCTACAGGGTCACAGGCGAGCTGGAGCCTATCCCAGCTGACTACGGGCGAAAGGCGGGGTACACCCTGGACAAGTCGCCAGGTCATCAC
>JAOPUC010000021.1:33324466-33335390 GCA_027564185.1 Cephalocassis borneensis | reverse complement strand
ACTCCACCCAATGTGTCCGCCCACTTCCAGCCAGCACGGTTCAGCGCGGTTGTAGTCGAAATGCAACGCCAACAGCCCCACTCAGCTCGACTCAGCACGGCACGGCTCAGTCCGACTCAGCCGCGTTGGTAGTGGAAAAGCGGCATAAAAGTCAAGGGTCTAAACATATCAGGGTTCAATTCAGTTGCACAGCATATGTAAAATCACCCAGAGAGAGAGACTGAAAACACTAAGCAATAATCAGGGCCATTTGCAGCAGGAGTGAACCTAAATGGCCGTAATTATCCACAATCACCATGTGCATTAAATATATGCATTCAACTATAAGGCTGCACAGCGGAATCCCTTAGTAGCTAGCGCCTAAAATATCTGGCCCAGTCCCAACACACAATGGCTGTACAACTTCAGCTGTGATGAACAACAGCTTCACAGTTTCAGCCGTGTATGCCGTCTCAAACATTATATTCTACACAAACCCACACACGCTTTTACACTTTCTTAATTATGTCTAATCACAGAGCATGTTTTAAATGGCATAGTATATGGCTATACTAAGGAAACCCTTACAGAAACACACCCATGCTTACTACTTTCACCCAGTACTGCTTCATAAGATTTAACACCCTTACACACTCATTGGTTAGTGCCACTACATGGAAACCTTCATGTCTGCACTCTTCTTACACTTTGTCTCCAAATACTAATATACCAAAAGGACTGAAAGACATACTAATATTTAAGCTGCAAACAATGCCATACTGTAATTAAAATACCAACGTCTGTGTTTGCCTGTTCCATAAATAAATAAATAAATAAACACTGAAGAAGAGATGTCCATAAAACACATTTATCATTAGCACATAGCATAAAATTAAAATTAATATTGGTCAAATTAAAATAATCCCGATATGTTTCAAAGCAATATGTATAACAAACGTGGTATGTAAGGTATACATTGTAAAAAATAAGCGCTAATAGGTACATATTCAACATAGTGGACTCAAAGATATAAAACACGCGGTTAACAAACCCAATACATGATAAACTACAATAACAGCGATTCCAAGGGTAAATAACGTTTGTTGAGTGTGCAAATTAACTCCTATGAAATACCCTATCAATATTAACCTATTTCCCTGGGTAATCACAATTTATGCATCATTCTGGGTCATCATCTGGAAATTCTGTGATCACTGGGAATCGTTCCTCTGGGATGATTATCTTGTAAATTTAAATAATAATCACTAATTCTGTGATGCAATGTAAATTTATACTCAATTACAAACCTTTGCTGTCTTTCCTGGTATTTTGGTGGACTCTTAGTTCCTCTGACTTGAAAAAGTCAATGCTGGCATATGTGTTGATGCTGGAGTTGCTGCTTCCCCCAGTTGCTGTTCCACCTAATCCCATTGTTAACCCTTCTCCCAGGACAGTGAAGTGTGGCCCAGAAGATCCATCCAGGCTCATTTGAGGGTTGTCCTTACCAGCCAAGTCAAGGTCAATGTAGTTTAGACCTTGCTCCAGTGACAAAGATGAAGCCTGGGCTGTAGTTAGAGCTACCAGCCCAGCACCAATGCACTGTGCAGCAGATGGCTGCCCAGTAGCCCAAAGGGAACTCTCTAGTCCATGGCATCGAGGTGTAGTGGCCTGGGGAGCTTCTGCAAAAGCAGAGGTGGAGGAAGAGGGAGACAGTCCTGGAGGTGCCTTGAAGGTATCTGAGCGATGCCGTCGTCTTGCTGATGATTCTGCTCTGACCAGTCTAGCGCCTTGGTCTAATTTGGGGAATGCCTTGGGTGAATGGAAATCCATGCTTTGCTCCTGCTCAACAGAGGAAGGCTCAGCTGTTTGCCCTGGTTTAGAACCTTGTAAAGGGCTTTCTACTATACCCAATCCAAATGCCATTTCTGTGTAGTCTGTGAAAGGGGCACCAGTCATGTCCCCAGAGGGCAAAGTGGACATACTACTCTTTATATGTCCCTTTTCAGCTTCTTGTGCCACTTGAGGAGCCCTCGCATGATTCTCTCTTGTTTTTGGAGCTATTGCTGGGGTGGGACTGAAAGAAGTGAGAGATGTGCAGGACAGAGGAGATGATGAATGGCCCAACTCCATGTTAACATACTCTGAGGATACAGAGGTGGAAGTGGAGAGGGGTGCTGAGAAACTGCGGGGCAGATTGTTACCGCCAACTTGGCATGAAGATGGTTGGTATAAGGCTCTTGAATGCCCTTGAACTACAGTGGTTTCCTGATCTACACCCGTTACCCCTCTGTTGCACGTTCCCTGATCGCCCTGATAAACAATGCTAACATATTCACCAGAGCTTTGGGGTACTAATGGCTGTATAGTCTCTTTGACTCTCGGTAAGGTGTTGGCTTTGGACATGTCCACAAAAAGACTAAAGGGCCTGCCTTTTCGTTGCTGTGGATGACCCTGTTTCTGGACACCTGGCCCTCGTCTCTGCTGGTGAGCTGAATCTTTAGGGTGAACACCCCCTACCCTGTGTCCTGTGCTTGACCTGGTGGCTTTCCCAATTCCACCAGCAGGCAAGGATAGAGGTTTGTCCTCCAAGCTCTCAGTGCTTGCTGAACTGGAAGAGAATGAGGAGGAGGACAGGGAAAGGTTTCCACCTCCATTGGGGCCAGCAGAAGAGTCAGCTCTATTGGGATAACCACCACGTCCAGTCCTCCTTCCAGAAACGCTTTCACCCCGAGAAATAGCATCTGGCTTTCTTCCATCTCCCAAATTATCCTCAAAGCGAGTAGAGAGGGTAGTATGTTTGTAAGACCGTGGCAGGGAAAAGTAGGAATACACTGTTTTGGGCTGTAGAGGATGTTGTTCTGGGTGTGAAGGGGGTGTGCTGCAGGCTGACCTGGCACTAATGGGTGACATGTTCATGTAGTCGCTACCTGCTCGACTCTCCATGCTACTCCTGCTACCCCACAAGCACCCACTCATGCCATGTAGATCTGGTGAACAACTGCTGTGGGGGGACATCATCATGTAGCCCTCAGAGACAGGAACTCGGATGTTCTGTGGGGGTGAAACACTGCTGTTAGGGGTCATAGTCATGTACTCATCCCCTCCCTTTGGTTCTGTTTCAGACACTGGAAGGGACAGACTTGCAGGAGTTGTAACACCTGGCAGCATAGACATGTAGCCACTGTCAATCGATGCGTTCTCCAAACCCTCCTTTGTATTGACGCCTTTATTTGCTGAAGTTTCCACTTGCGCACTTGGAGTTACTGAGCTTCCTGAGCCACGACGAGAGGTGAATGATTCTCTGCTGGTGCTGCGAGACATCACTGCATAGTCTTCATCTTCTTCATCTTCTTCTTCCCTGCAATTAGGCACTATGCGCTCCTGAGCAGTGGAAGGTGGAAGAGAAGTACGCTTGCTAAGTAACCTACGCTCAGCTTCATATTCTCTGCTAGAGGAGCGTCGAAGAATCCTGCGCCCATGCACTCTCTTGTGAGGTGTGTCTCTGTGCCCCACTAATATGCAGCTAGTAGAGCCATCTACTAATGCAGTAGAGAGACCTGCAGCAAGAAGGGAATGCTCACCAGGGCTAGATCCATATTCATCAGAGGAGCCATAATCACTCGGAGAACCTGACATGGATACTCTCTGTGGGATCCGAGCATAGGTGCAGATGGGCATTGTCCCTAATGGAGCTCCAGTCAGTCCACACTCTGATCCATGGCCAGAGCTAGAGGAGAGGCTAGGAGCTGGGGAAGGTGCTGGGTTCTTAGGGGTGTATGGTGCCAAACTAAGTGTGATCTTGGCTGGGGTAGGCGCTCTTGTAGGTTTAGGTCGTAAGGTAGGGGTGGTGGAGCAAGAGGAGCCATTGAGGCTTGGACTGGTGCTTAGAGCAGTCATTCTGCCACTGCTATCCTCTGTCCGTGCACCAATACTGGCTGTGCGTGACCTGGAGAAACCATGTCGAGATGTTGGAGATGTGTTGGTGCTGTGAGGCACACCAGGAGTCTCTGTCCTAGCCCGTCTGGAGAAGCCTACCTGGGAAGGTGGCAGATTTGGATGGTGGCGTCGAGATGGCACACTAATAGGATTAGAGGCTGTGCCGCCTCCACAGGAAGTACCTACTGCTTGGGTTTTGCTCCGTTGACGGAATTCCTCACTCAAGGCTTTCATAGCTTCTAGAAGAGTCTCATGCATGTTCTGTGCAACTACAGAATCCTCCACTTGCATCCAAAACTCTCCAGGTCCTGTCATGGCTGAACGACCCACTTCAATGAAGAAAAAGTTCTCTGAATGGCCACAGCGACGCACATTCATCAGTTGAAGCACTACAGCAGGTACATCCGAGTTGAGCTTAACAAAGTTGACCGTATTATCAGTGAGGCAGAGTCTGTAAATGCCGATCAGGTTCCTTGCTTGCCCTAGGCCCTTGGGCCATAGCTTCACTTGCCATACCTCCTTAAAAGTAGGTCCAGGGGATAGCAGTCCACATTCTCCTCTACTGCCATAGTCATCTGGAGTCTTACCTGCAGTGACAACAGACACAAAAGAACAACTATAATGGCATACAAATAGCATACTGTCGAAACATAATTTTGGGATTAGTATTTTTTTTTTATTATGAAGTCTACAGTGCTTATATAGTGTGTCAGAAAGCACTGAGCTTCTGCATGTGAGATTTTACAGTGCGTGTTCTCCCTGTGTCCATGTTATTTTCCTTTGGGTTCTCCATTTTCCTCCCATCTCCCAAAAAGATGCTGGTAAGTAGATTGGCTATGTGCGCGCACGTGTGTGTGTGTGTGTGTGTGTGTGTCTTAATGGTCTAGCATCCCATTTCGGGTGCATTCCTGCCTTGTTTTTCCAAGGATATGCTCCATATCCACAGTGACCCTGACCAGGATAAAGCAGTTACTGGGGCATGAATGAATGAATAAATGAATGAACTGCAAAATGTTGAATGTTTTGGTTGATGATTAAAAATAAGTCTGGAATTCACTTTTCTGCTCGAAAGGATAAATCAATGAATGCACTAAATTTAAATAAATAATGCAAGGTAATGCACATTTTCAGGAAAGTGAAATAATTAAATGTTGAAATAATTTCTAATGGTTCATATTATGCATGTGTTTGTACTGCACATCTGTTGTGAATTTGATGCACTGGGGGGAAAAAAAAAAACAACAAAACACACAGCCAGCGTATAGTAAACGTGCTTGTCGGGAGTAGGCTATGAGTCGACAGTGGACAAGGGCGTTTACATGCATGCAAGCAGATAAAGCAAGGTTTATAACGGGCAATCCAGCGGGCAAGGACACGGCTTTGGCTGGTGAGCAAATCGCTTAATCACGTCCCACCGATACGGTGCCCTCGTTCAACCCTGTGATCGTGCAAAGATGGGGTGGGAGAGCACGGCAGCAGCCAAAACACAAGAGACGTGCGAAGGAAACCCCGTTTCCCAATGAAAACACGTCGCCGCTGCGGACGCCCTCGCCGACACGCGGTGCTGTGGCACGGAAATGTAGGTTACGCGCACCAAAACCAAAAACAGACGACCGCGCGCGCTGCACCAGTCTCCGTTGCACAATGCGACACCCTCTCTCACACGCACCGTAGTGATTCCCGACTGCACCAAAACACTGCACATGGGTAAATATCAAAAATGCACTCGCAACCTGCCGTGCCGTGCCATGCCATGCCATGCCATGCCATGCATGCATTATCCATCAAAATGCGAGCAGGGTGTGGGGAAATGCATTTGACATATAATGCTTGTGCACGCGCAGCAGGGATGTGCGTTAGGATTGCTGATGGGCGGATCTATGGCGAATTTGGTACCGAGACCATACGCATGGATTTCTTTTATTTCTCGCTTACTTCTGCACTGCAGGTCCAGCATGGCCTGATACCACTCGTTCTGCAGCTCTTCAGTGTCCGCGGCCACGGCGAAGCTCTCTCCGCGGGTGTGCAGCACGATCATGTGCTTGTTTTTGGAGTCGGCTCGCTTGTTGATGTTAAAGCACGATTCCAGGTCGACAACCTTCTTAGGCACCGGCGACTTGCTCCGGAATTTCTTCTCGCTCTCATAGTACTCGAGGCGGGCAGGGCCGCGCTCAGAAGGCGCGCGGAGCACGAAGAAGCGCCGGTGCGCGGATTTCGGCTTGCGCAGGTAACCACTCTTGCGCACGTCTTCATAGCATCGCGGCTCCGTCGCCGCTTGGTTCTCCATTCCTGTTTTTTTTTTTTTTTTCCCCTGACTAAAAATCCTTATTCTGCACGTTCGCTCATCGTTATGCTCGCTATGGTCTTCATCGTCCTCGTCCTTCTCCTCCCATCTCCCTCATCGTGCCCTCGAAATCAGAGAGCAGGTGTGTTTCCCTTCCAGTCTCTCTGGCGTCCGGTGCAACCCAAACACGAACCCAAACCGACGGGCGCGCACATGCGGCACGCGCGACGTCTGCACTGAAGGCCGTGCCGCGCGCGACAGAGCGCACCACAACTATTTACTGTACGCAGGGTTGCCAGATTGGCTTTCTATCGTCCATCCTATCCATTGCGCAAAGTTAATCCATAAAGCATATTATCCCTATATTGAAATAGTACAAATTCACGTTAATCTTTGAAATACTATAATTAGAAGTATATCTGCAAAAATAGCAATCTTCTTCTGAACAATAGACTAAATCAATTCAACCCAGTTCCTCAAATTTAGTCAAATGTAGTTTAGCTCAGAACTAGATATTTAAGAAACAGCCCGAATTTTGTCAACACACCCAGGCACTTTTTAACACAACCTTTTTTCGAGTCACAATCTGGCAACCCCGTGTCTGTCGTAGCCTCATGATAATGGGCTTCTATGGTTTAATCTTCTTGTTCTTCCTTTCCCCCTTCTGTATTTTTCTCATATTTGATGTCTTAAATATCAACATTATAGAATGACTGACAACTCGTTTTCACAGAATTAATGGTGCATTTTCACTATTTTATTACATCGGATTATTATTATTATTATTATTATTATTATTATTATTATTAATAAATGCGGGATCACCCCTTCCATGTTCATTGCCAAGTCTGCGCGTATCTTTTGGAGACAGGGTTGCCAGATTGGATTCCTTAAATCCGAAACTAATATCGGTTTAAAATCGATACCATTTCAAAAATATTTTTTTTAAAAATTAAAAGGAATATGTTTACAAAACAAATATAACGACAACAACTGTTAATATTATAAAATATCCTCCATCTTAAAGCCATTTTCACGCAACGCCGTTGGAAATAGCTCAGTGTAGGTAAAACTCACGATCTGGCAACACAGGACTAGTCACAACTCTGAGCTGCTGCGACATCTGCTGGTTGAGCTTTTGTTGCCTTAGTATTATATAGCAGACGGCAATGGGCTTTCATCATTGGTTTAAAATACATTAAATACTTCTATTTAATTAAAAGTTCTGGCTTTCAAATATAATTCAGTTTTTGTCATTCCTGACCCCGGAGTACCACCACTGAGCACATTTTGGTATTGTTCTTACTCCCAATTCAAAATAATTCACCTTATCCACTAAATAAAAACCTTGAACTAGCTTGAACTTGGTGGGTTTAAGAAGGGAAAACAAAATGTAAATAGTCAGTGACCTCGGTGACATATGCTCCCTGCCCCAACACTAAAGGTATGTTCACCCAGGAAGCGACCTCTTGGCATTCTTCTCGGAAGTATTCCGAGTGACTGCCAAGCTCTGGCGGTCATCTGAAATTGATAGAACCATACATACATACATACATACATACATACATACATACATACATAACCATCATTCTATTTAATTTCTACTGACTGCCAGAGGTGATGCTTTAAGCACCTGGATGACTAATACCAACAAGGTCACGAGGAAGACCTACTTGCCCCTTTAAGAGAGCTGTGAAGGAGTATGAAGAATGGCTGTTGCCACTGGGATGTGAGAGACCACAGTAACTCTATAGAATCTTGCAAATGTGCAGGTTGGTTGATTACTGGTATAGAACAACGTATCAGTGATGATGGTCTGCACAACTGCTGGATTACAGGATCCTAAGCCTTTGAAGGAGCCCTTCAAAGGCCAGACCCAGAGTTGCAGCTGAGCTGGGTTGGGATGCCAGATTTGACCCTCCAGCTGTGAGAGGAGGTCCCAATGTACAGGAAGGCACCAGGGCTCCCTGTCCAGTAACCTGTGTAATATTGGTAACCATACTCTCCCAGGCCATCTGGGGGCTATTAGTAGCACCTTGTTATTCCCACTGAGGATCCTGTTGAGAGTGGGCAGTATTAACAGTAGTGGAGGGAAAGCGTACAGTAGCTGATCTGGCCACACATGAGCCAGCACATCTTGACCCAAGGGGCTTGTTGATTCCCCCAGACAATACCAGAGGGGACAGTGTGTTATTTCCTGTGAGGCAAAAAGATCCACCTCCGCCTTGCCATATCTGTGCCAAATATCTTGTACCACTTCTGGATGCAACCTCCATTCTCCAGGATAGGGACATTGCTGGGATAGGAGATTTGCTGCCCTGTTCTGAGTGCTTGGTAAGTGTATTGCCCTCAGGCTCAATAGGTGGGTATAGGCCCACAGTAATAGCTGTTGCACTATCCTTAAGGACCGTTTGAACTTGGTGCTCCCCTGGTGGTTTATATGGTAGACCACAGATCTGTGGTTGGTTGAAGATCTGTTTGCCAACTGGATGCCTATAAACACTGTGCACTGACTGGGTATAAGGGAGCTCTTTTCATAATTTATCGTCAGCCCTAGCTTGGTGACATGGGAGATCAGTGAACCTGATTCCCTTAAAAGCATCTACCCTTGACTGGGAACAAATCAGCCAGTCATCTAGGTATGGGGAAATGCGCATCCCTCTGGCCTGTAGTGGGGACAGTGCTGCTGCTACACATCTTGTAAAGACTCTTGGTGCTAGTGAGATTCCAAATGGGAGCACATGAAACTGGTCAGCCCTGGCCTCAATGGCAAAACAAAGGAACTACCTGTGCTGAGGTATGATGGGAACTTGAAAGTATGCATCTTTCAGGTCAATGGTTGTAAACGAGTCGTTCTACCTGATGCCTGCACCGCATCCACTGTTCTTATGGAAATTGTAAACCTCAAGGCACTTGTTCAGAGGCCTCAAATCCAATATGGGGCAAAGTCCACCATCCTTTTTTGGGATTATAAAATAAGTGGAATAGAATCCACTGTTCTGTGAACAACTTTCTAATGGCTCGGTGGCACCCTTCTCCAGGAGATTCAAGATCTCCTGGGATAGGGCCACAGCCCTGTTCAAGTCCTTGACAATGGTCATTTTGACCCCATGGAACCTAGGCAGTCGACATCCAAATTGAATGCTGTAACTCTGTGACAGGGTTGACACAAACCAGGAGTCTGATGTAAGCACTTCCCAGCACCTGAATTACTGCTTGGTGAAGCACCTGACCGCAGGATAGCTACAATCATTGTTTGCCCACTCACCCCTTCCTAGAGGGGCGACAGCCAGAAGACTGGCCATGCTGTACCAAGCAAGGGGGCTGGGTGTGGGTTGACTGGCGAAGCCTGTCTGAGCGTTGTGCCCTCGGCTGCATTATTGGCCATGGTATTGTCTGAGCTGTATATATTGTCACAGAGAACCTCTGTCTGGAGAGGGGATGTCATGGTGCAGACTGTCAAACAGCTGTCTGGTCTGTGTAACCTGTAGGCTATGTTCCAGAGCTTGCTGCACAGCAGGCCCAAATAATGGTACCGGAATGACAGGAAGAGAGTGGAGGGCTTTCCTACAGGGTTCCAGAAGCAGTGATGAGGCAAGCCATACCTGATGCCCAGCAAGGGTTAGTGAAGACATTAGCCTACCCAACTCTCTGGTCATACAGGCAAATGCCTGCAAGGAGGCATCACTCAGGCTCTGGGTAGTAGGGTCGACCTCCGAGGTCTGCAACGTCTGGGACAGGGCAATTGTAAGGTGTGACATTCCCAGTGTGTTCAATACAAGCTGCTGTTGTAGCTCCTTACAAATCAGATCATCTGTCAAACGACATTGTGGCCAGGGACAGCACGCATCGGGCATAAGTGCTTCGTCAGGCAACAGCACCAGGGCAGCAACAGCTGGCTCCATATTGGGC
This sequence comes from Cephalocassis borneensis, assembly GCA_027564185.1. NCBI lineage: Eukaryota > Metazoa > Chordata > Actinopteri > Siluriformes > Ariidae > Cephalocassis > Cephalocassis borneensis. The sequence continues at coordinate 33,325,279 of JAOPUC010000021.1, read as the reverse complement.
ACGCGGTTTAGGCTGTGATCACCTGCATCCTGCATGCTAGCCAGCACTCTGTAGTCACTGGGGAGATGAGAGAAATGTCTGGGGTCAGCCCAGCATCTCTGCAGCTCCTCAATATATGGGGCCGAAGGTGGGACAGAGAAAGATGCAGACTGAGAGGTCTTCTTGAAAAATGCACTTTGAGGAGTCATCTGGGCTGGTGCTGTATCCAACCCCAGACGTGCTAGAGCCATCTTCACAGCAGGCCTGACTGATGTCTGGCTAGTCTCAGAGTCCCTCACTGAACTGTGGCTTGTCTCCTGGGAGTTGGGATGAGAGAAGTGGGAGCTCTCCTTTACCCCCTCCTCAACCCTACCACTGAGAACTAGGCTCTCTAAAGCCCTAGTGGAGAGGACATCTTTCTCCTGGATCTCAAAGGTCAGTGACAGTGCCAGAGGCAGTGCCTCAGAATGAGACTATTGTGTGGTTATAGTAGGTACACTAGCAGACTGTGCACTAGGTTGTTGCAAATTAAGTAGGAGGGTCTTAATCTCTGCAAACTCAGAGGGCAAAGTATCAACCTTTTGGGCCAGGGGATCTACTTTCCTGCATTTGCCCCTAGAGGGAGCCACCCGTGACTCAGATCTGCAGTGCTTGTGTGCACTAGGAGACACGGTGCTGTTCCCACAGACCTAGAAAGAACTAGACTGGACACACGCGTTCTAAACAGTGGGCGGAAACAGGATGCAGCGCCGCCATCTTATGCCAGACTAAACTCAGCTGTGAGCATAGAGTTGCATACGATGTCAAACTGTGAATATAAAGTTGTTAAACGTT
>JAOPUC010000021.1:32460141-32471196 GCA_027564185.1 Cephalocassis borneensis | reverse complement strand
CCGCCTGCCCTTTTTTGGGGGGGGGGATTTCCACATCTTCTCTATGTCATTGGTTAATATTTTATCCTGTTGACATGTTTTCTCTCTGCAAAAGCTTCCGACACCTTCGAACCCTCTCTCTCTCTCTCTCTCTCTCCTTATCCTCTTCCTCGCCCCGCCTCGTCTTCCTCCTCGGCCCGCCTTCTCTTGGCTCGATCTGTCAAGGTCACGCCCACCGTGCGCCGCGATTGGTCCGGGACGCGTAAAATCGACAATCAAGGGGCTTTGGCTCATTAGTGTGGGCGAGCAGAGAGGAGGAGGGACGCGCAAAAGACACACAAGTGTTGAAGACGAAAACTCACGCTGAGCTCTGGATAAGTTTTTGGGGCTGTTCCTGGAGCTGCTTTTTGTTTTCTGGTGCGAGAAAGAAGGAGAAAATCCGTGAAGTGTCAATGTCGCTCTTCTGACGGATGGTATTAAACACTGCAGTGGAGCATCATCATCATCATCATCATCAGGACTAATAGTTATCATTTCGTCTTTTCTCCAGCCGTGGAAACGTCAACGCTTCACTTCTTGGACGCTCTTTCCAAAACTCTTCCGTGAATTTATTTATTTTTTATCCGGTTATTGTTACTTTTTTTTTTTTTGGTCAGCCGGACATATACGAATCGATTCTCGCCTCTTACAGCTTTGCCTCGTTCCTTTTCAGTGGATGCACCGATGAGAGATCCGGTTTTCACGGGGACCGGCGCTATGGCTTATCACCCGTTCCACGCGCACCGGCCCGCCGACTTCCCCGTGTCGGCGTTCCTTGCCGCGGCGCAGCCCGCTTCCTTCTTCCCGAGCCTCGGGCTTCTTCCCAAGCCGCTGGCTGAGCACGCGCTGTCCGGAGCAGCGGACGCGGGCCTGCACGCGGCTCTGCACGGCCACCATCATCACCACTCTCACCCGCAGCAGCAGCAGCAGCAGGCGGCCGCCGCCGCCGCCGCGCACCTCCGTGCACTGAAGAGCCTCGAGCCAGAAGAGGAGGTCGAGGACGATCCCAAAGTGACCCTCGAGGCCAAGGAGCTCTGGGATCAGTTTCATAAATTCGGCACCGAAATGGTCATCACCAAGTCGGGAAGGTGAGCGTTCAATTATTTGTCTTTATAATCCAAATTGAAATAATTCCGCTTTGCGTTTATACCTCAAATACTGCGCGTTCAAAAAGAATCCGAATGTTTTTTTTTTATTATTTCTAGGTTGTTATGATTTAAATGTTACTGAGGCATAGAATTAAACACTGAGCATGAATCATCTAGTTTGGGGTTCATATTGGTCAGAGAACAAACTGCATATGCAAATGTTTAAAAGAAATTGTGTGTATTTAAAAAAAGAAGAAGAAATTTGTTTATTTGTTTGATAGAGCTACACTGGCGAGACGTCACTTCTGCACAGAGCAAACAGCTGAAACAAAGATAAATGTTTGATTTCTTTAGCAGACCAGAGCAGGATAAAGGTTACTCATGCAGGCACATGATGAAATTTCCAAACAAGCCTAGTTAAATATCATGGGTCAGTGCTGGAAAATATGAGCAAAAACTATTTGCTTGATTCTTTGTTTGTTTGTTCTTGCAGCCATGTTTTGAAAATGTTATGCATAATGTAGTTGAGGATGTTATATGCTGTGAAAAGGAGATCACAGTATCAGAGTCAGTTCTGTCATGGGGTCATTTCGAGGAAAAGTTCAGTGCAGGGCAGGTTGGGTTCTATAAATGGAAAAAAAAAAGGACATTATTGGTCATGCTGTGAATGTTTTTTGAAGAATGAATCTGTATTATGACTTTTATTTAAAAGAAAAAAAACCGGAGCTGCAGTTGTAATATGCCACAGCAAAGACTAGAAGAGGCCCAAGATTTATTTTAATTTTATTAGGTGACGAGATTTTGTATTTCCTGCAAGGTTTATTTCCGTTGTTTGCTTTTTGTATTGGAGTAAATTTAGAAATTGGAATGTACAAATATTGTGTGTGTGTGTGTGTGTTTTGTTTTTTTTATTTATTTATTTATTTATTGTGTTTCAAAAATATGTACTCCCTGTGCGCAGGAGAATGTTTCCTCCGTATAAAGTACGCGTGAACGGCCTGGACAAGAAGGCCAAGTACATCCTGCTGATGGACATCGTGGCGGCGGACGACTGTCGCTATAAATTCCACAACTCTCGCTGGATGGTGGCAGGGAAAGCAGACCCGGAGATGCCCAAACGCATGTATATTCACCCGGACAGCCCCGCCACGGGGGAGCAGTGGATGGCCAAACCGGTCACCTTCCACAAGCTCAAACTCACCAACAACATTTCTGACAAACACGGATTCGTAAGTGAAGCCTGAATTGCTGTTTTGTTGGCTATTCCTGATCCTGTGTGGTGTGATTGTGGGATTTGGTGTTGCTGAGAAGGCAGGGATAAGGATTTGTGTTCTTGTGGTTATGATATGGAAGATGGTGTTGGACTGGATGATATTAAATGAACATGTTGGGGTTTTTTTTAATTATTATTATAATTATTTGAAGTCTTTTTTATGTAGGTCTATAAACTGGCACATTGGCTACACACACACACACACACACACACACACACACACACACACTAATATGTGTGTTCATTTTATCTGTACTTTGCAGGTTCAATTAATGACACCGTCATTATTATTATTATTAGGCTATAACATTAGTTAGCAGCCCTTATTGAGTATCTATTACTCTGTAACAAAATATTAAAATCACATTCATTGATTTAAAGAACAAAAATTCTTTACTGCAGCTTTTTTTTTTTACTTTCAGCTAGTTTATATAATGATGGCAAATGAATTTGTATTCGGTCGTTTTCTTTCAGTTCCATACGGATTATCCCACATCCCATTTTTTAAACACACATCATTCCTTGTGTTATGCTTGAATAAAGTGCCCGTGCATATACCATAATAATGTACGATGAGCATAGTGTGGATTAATCAACAAAAAAGAAAATGAAAGAGAGGCATTAACGCAGCGATCCTGGTCAGGTTCCTTCATTAGGAGTTCTGTGGGCCTCTTGCAACGACGACCTTTGGCGTCTTTTTGGATCTCATTATCCTGAGGCACGAGAGGAAACTGTTAGATCCCCAAAGTGTTTTCAGTCACCGGCCCCTTAAGTGCAATTTAGCGAGGAAAGCTTGCCGAGTGATTGCTTTAAAAATAAATGCCACGGGGTACCAAGAAAACCACGTTCCACATGCCAGCCTTTCTAGTGTGCGGTTGTGGGTTAACCCATGCATTTCCTTCTCGCATGATTACTGATTTATTTTCTTTCTTTTTTTTTGTACATGGATCCTCTGATTATTAAAACATAATCATTAATAATTACAAGAACGTAGTTTTATTGCAGATTAGTTAGGGGGCCAAGCAGAGAGAAAAAAATAAGCCTATAGACACTAGCAGGTTTTATTATTATTATTATTATTATTATTATTATTATTATTATTATTATTATTATTATTATTAATGGCAATCACTAATGCAGGGTTTATTTCAATTAAAGTTACTGCCACTGGGAGCATTTTATTATTAATTTTATAGAACTATTATAAATGTAATACATATACCAGCTACAAATAATACAAGAAGAAGAAGAAGAAAATTTGTGAAAGAATAGTCCCAATGTGGTCTATTAAACTCTATATGGAATAAATCCAGAGGTCTAACAAAAGTTTACCCTGTTTCCCAGACTATCCTAAACTCGATGCACAAATACCAACCCAGGTTCCATATTGTTCGAGCCAATGACATTCTGAAGCTGCCCTACAGCACTTTCAGGACGTACGTTTTTCCAGAAACGGATTTCATAGCCGTCACTGCCTATCAAAACGACAAGGTGAGTTACAGTTATTACTGCATGATCTTTCGGAAATTGTTCGTTCATTAATAGCAATGAAATTCTCATTTTTCCCATGAGAAAAGCTCGTTTTATTTATAGTCTACATTTGGGACAATTAAAGAAATGTGTAACTTGGCGGGGATGAAACAGACTGAGAACCCCACTGCTTTGTAAGTGAATGCAATAATATCCTTTTATTAACAATTGTACCACTGAACATTGAACGGATGAACGGATAAAGCAACGCAAGTCATTTTCACGTTTCAACACTAATCATGTTTTCTTCTGGCAAAGCCGCAAAAGTTGACTTTTCCAACTGCACAATTTGACATTTTGGCTCTGATCTGATAAAACACTCATCCAAGCATGTGTTGTGTACATTTCTCCAAACCATCACTGCGATTCGAGGTGCTCCATGTCTTGTGGTTTTGTAGCGGAAATGTTAATCAGCCGACTTCCACGAGCAAACATATTTCGTCTTTTAAACGATTTGATTTTTGCTCGAACTAAAAGTATGATGTATAGTATGTTTACTATAAAGAATCACATTATAGATTATAAATACCAGTAAGGATTTGGTCCTAGTGGTTGAGGTGTAGTGTTGTTGAGATTTTCAACGAAATCTGAAGAAAAGTGATAGGAATACTGGGGGATGAGGAGCTTTTGAATGGGTCCACCAAATATAGGGAGTTCAAAACACAAAGGTTGAGAGTTAAAGACTTGTTTTTGGAGCTTGGCAGTGATTTATGTCAATATGATGGCTTTATTGCTGTTGGGGTATTTTTTTTTGGGGGGGGGGGGGGTTGGAAACACTTTTCAGCTTTACGTTTTGGTTTATTTCTCGCAGATTACGCAGCTCAAAATTGACAACAACCCTTTCGCCAAAGGATTCAGAGACACAGGCAATGGCAGGAGAGAAAAAAGGTATTCTGCTTGCTAACATGGTGACGGTTTATAACCAGCATGCTGCATAGATTGAAGGTTGTCGTGTGTGTGTGTGTGTGTGTGTGTGTGTTTGTGTGTGCATATATATATATATATATATAAATTTGATGCCCTGTGCAGGAAGCAGTTGAGTCTGCCAGCGCTGCGTGTGTATGACGAAGCATGCACGAAAGGAGACGGAGCAGAATCTGATGCTTCGTCCTGCGAAGCTCCGAGTAGCAGAGAACCACTTCACTCTCCTTTAGGATCTGCAGCAAGCCCGCTAAAATTACACAGGTCCAGTAGAGGTGTGTATGCATATATATCTATATCTCTGTATACATGGGTTTTATTTTTAAATAACTATTTGATAGCTATAATTAAAATTGTATCAATAATTGATTTGTTATTTCGGCCTATGTCTGTTTATTGACTATCATTTAAATATTACTCAATTTATTTATTATTAATTTCTTTTTCATTATTAATATTTTATCTGAACATCATTTACATTGATTGCTGTTGACTTTTGTAGGTTTTTTTGCTTTTTTTTATTTTTTTAATCCCTTATTTACATTTTAATTTGCATTGTTAATATATACTTTTTAACAAAAAACATTTATTTATTTATTTATTTATTTATTTATTTATTCCATACATATGTAGCTACTGTGCAAAAGTCTTAGTGACCTATTTATTTATTTATTTATTTATTCATTCATTCATTCATTTTAGTACAAACTTTGTATGAAATTATTGTTATTTTACAACTTCTGCATCGCCAAGTCAGCACAAAAATTAGATTTAGATTTCCAAATATTTCAAATATTAGATTTCCGGCACAAAATTAAATGTTTACAGAAAAATGTATGTATACCAGAAGAATAAAGCAACTTTATGACTAATATCATGTCTGAGAGCACTTTTCACATTAAAAAAGAAAACATAACGAATGCTACTGGGTTTTGGTGCAAAATTACAAATCAAGTGTAACAGTCAAAGTGTCCAGAAGAACTGTGGCTGGTTCTGGAAGATTCTCAGTAGCACTTAGAGCTCGTTTCCTAATAAAGCTGCATTCATTGTACCTGAAACTAGACCTACAATTTTTTTGTTGTTGTTGTCACACCAAATATTGACTTGGTTTGATTTATTATCGTTGTTTATGTCTCCTTTTTATAGTATTTTGTAACATAGAAACATTTAATTTCATTCTTTTTAAGACGTTTTTGCTCTACAGCATTTCTTTGCACATACCTATTTATTTATTTATTTATTTATTTATTTATAGCCCCATCCCTTTATTCACTCATCTATCCAACCAGGGATCCCTTTGGCTGTAAAATAAATTCTACAAACCCTCCAGGACAGATTTTTTTTATTTAATTTCACAAACATAATCCAAAAATTCAGCTCCTTGGTTCATTCTTTAAAAGTGTAAAATGACAGTTATGTATTAGTGCCGTAGAGATTTTTCTTTTATTAGTTTCATAAATAACTTCCAGTCACAGAACACATTTTTTTATTAAAAGGTCCAAGTTTTTTACAACTTGGCCAACTTGCTTTTTGAGTTATTGGCCTTTGGCTTAAACTCGTTCAATTCAAGGTGAATAATGAGACTAATAACTTTCTGAAAACTGAATGGTAAATATATAATAGCGTAACAGCTTTGATAATGGTGGGTCGTGATTTCTTCCACTCCCACAAAATGTAAAACAAGAAAGATTCTGGACCTCCAAGCTACGCTTCACAGACCTCAGATCGAGAACCACTTGCTTGGTGTGTATGAGGTGAACGTTTTCTTTACCTGCTATAAAATTCCAACGCCTGACAAAGCGTATAACACAGATCATAAGGTTCAAATGTTGATAGTGTCCATATATAAATATAAACCAAATGTTGAACCAGAGCCTTGGATTTTCAATTCCACAATTCTACAAGAGCTTCCTCACAAGCCTTACACGGCACACTGTTTTTAAATAATGTTACCAAAGGTCCCATTGACAGATTTGCCTTTCAAGCGTTTGGGACATCTTTACTTGAGGTAAATGAACCCTCCTGGCAACTGTGGCAAGAACGAAAACGGGTTTGAACGGAAATGTGAGGATTCGTTTTCCAGCCTTCAGTGCAAGTTCTTGAAAGAGTTCTCCAAATCATTATATAGTTTCTTAAGTCACAAATTAAGTTGGTTGTATTTTCAGAGCCTTCAGAGTGGGTATGTGTGGCGTGATGAATAACAATATTAGCAGATTTTATTTCATACTATAGTCTATATCCTTTATAGATGCCTCCAAAGAATAGAATATTCATATTTCAAGTCTTGAAATATGTTTTGTCATTATAATTTGACAGATGAGAAAAACTCCACTGAGAGCGATCAAGAGTTTGAGCACCAGGACTCTGTTGGAGTGAGTAGTCCTGGTCCACAAGGATCATCTCCCTTCAAGCCAAGCACTGACGAAAGGGTCAAGGACAGACCTGAGCTTGACAAGAAAGAAGATTATGCGGACTCGATTAGAGAAAGCGACTCTGCTTTCAGCATCAGAAACCCAGAGAAGGACAAATCCGAAAGAGGGAACCCTAAAGATTCGGAAGCATCCAGGAAAGAGGGCAAGGAACGCTTTACCCCGCTTCTAATCCAAACAGAGGGCCCGTCATCCTTTAGTGCCAATCACCTCCAGAGCCTAGCGCTGTCCGGTCTGCATGGTCAGCCTTTATTCAACCCGCTGAGTGCAGCAGGACACCCGTTACTGTTTCACCCGAGCCAGTTCGGCATGGCGCCTGGGGCTTTCTCGAGCATGGGCATGGGGCACTTGTTGGCATCGATGTCGGGGGCAAGCGCCCTGGAGAACGGAGGCCTGTCACCTCAGGGCGCTGGCACACCTGGATCCTTCCCGTTCCACCTCTCGCAGCACATGCTCGCATCTCAGGTAAAGACCAACTGGCATGTTTAGCCATCAATATCGTCTCTTGTTTAAAACAAATTAATTTAGTACCAAATTTCAGACTTTATTTACCATCAGGGATGAAGGTTGTGAGATTCAACAGGTATAAACCCATAGCCATGCTAAAATAAAATCAGTGCATCTTACAGTCATGCCCATGATCTTCTTTCTGTAGGGTATCTCCATGCCGCCCTTCGGTAGTCTCCTCCCGTACCCGTACACCTACATGGCGGCAGCGGCGGCGGCGGCGGCTGCAGCGGCTTCGTCTCTCCCCGCCGGCGGCGTCGCGTCTTGTCTCAGTCGCAGCGCTTTACTGAGCGGCTCGCGACCCAGACTGCGCTTCAGTCCCTACCAGATTCCCCCGAGCTCCAGCCTGCTCAGCGCCGGACTTCCGGGTGTTGATCACGGAGACTCGGGTTCTGGCTCAGGTTCGGGTTCCTCCTCCTCCAAACCAGGCAGCAGGGAGAGCAGTCCGGCCCCCGGGCCCCACGGATCCCCGCGCGCGCCCGTCAAGGAAGCAGTGACCGAACTGCAGAGCATCCAGAGGCTCGTGAGCGGACTGGACAGACAGCGGGACGAGTCGGCGGGACGAGAGTCTCCCAAATAACCCGGTTTTCAAATGCATTCATTTGTATCACTTTTTTTTTTAATGCATTGGTTTAAAAAAAAAAAAAAAAGTCGTTCTAACAGACACCGGATGTGGAGGAACAAACAAACAAACAAACAAACCCCGCACTTCGGCGTCGGTTTATTCCTGAAGGTTCCAGAAAGATGCGGATGAAACTCACTCGAGACTCACTGACCGCGAATTATTTTTGTTGTTGTTGTTGTTGTTGTTGTTTTCTAAAAAGGTTTAAATCGTGATCACGGGGATTGAACAGTGATTCGAGCCTGAACCCTGTGGCTGAAAACACAATCTACATCAGCGGATGATCATCATCTTCTCATGTGCTTTTATCTGGGACTTGTTTTTTTTTTTTTTTGTTGTTGTTGTTGTTGTTGTTTTCTATATATTATTATAATTATTATTATTTATATGTAATATTCAGAAGATCAATATAACTATGTAAATAAGTCGAATGGATTTTAGATGATGTGTTTTAATTTATTCAGACTGTACATTGGTGTGTAAATACAGAAAAAAAATCGAGGTTGCAATTTGTTACATTTATATTTGCCCCCCAATTACCTGAGTGTATAGGATTATTATTATTATTATTATTATTATTATTATTATCTCTAGCGCTTGTTTGTATGGAACCCCGAGTGTGTGTGTGTGTGCGTGTGCGTGTGTGTGTGCGCGCGCTTTCTGCTTGCAAAACTCAATTTCATACATTGTATTGCGTTGCGACTTTTTTTTTTTTAAATACAGCGATGCACTAACAGGGAAATCTCAGGTTTCTTTTTTTTCTTTCTTCTTTTTTTAAATAATAAAAATAAATAAATAAATAAAACCATATCTGTCCTGGAGAAAGTCTTTAAAATAGTTCCTCTGCTTTTTTTTTTTTTTTTTGGAACATATTCGGGTAAATGACATGGTTTTTGTTGCATTTTTTTTTTTTTTTTGCATTTCAATAAAAGAGGAAGGTGTTGCACATTTCTGTGGCCACGTCTTCATTCACAGGTGTGTTGGCTGATTAGCATTAGACCCCTGGTATGACGTGGCGGATGGTAATTGGCCAATGGTGGGACTAATTACAGGGCAATTAAAATATTGTCACGAAAGGAAGAAATAATATAATATAATATAATATAATATAATATAATATAATATAATATAATATAATATATAAAAAACAGAAATGCAATATTAGTTATAACTAGCTGTAAAAATGATCTGTATTAACACTGTGCCAGCGTCCAATTATATTTTTTAAATCATAGAAGTGGCTAATTTAAGCAAAGCCAGGAAACCACACACACACACACACACACACTATACTTCTCCAGAAGAACAACACAAAAGAAGAGTAAACTCCAGTGTGAGCACTGTTTCAACAACAAACTCCACGTTTAACAAAATGTAACATTTTCAAAAAAAATCTTCTTTAAAGCTTTAACTCAGCTTCAGTGCGCCATCTATTGATTCTTCTCATCTCAAGCACTCTCTGTTCATTAAAAACTTTTTCAGCTTCATTAAAACTAAAAAAAACGTCACAGAAATTCAAATAAGTGACTGGGCTATAAGAGGGCTATAATCAGTCGTGTTCAAATTTATAAGTCTTTTTGAAATAGTTGTTTCATTAGTACGTGCAAAATTAATTATTGTTGTTATAGTTCTAATATAATTTACACCATTGTTGGATTTTAAAAGGAATTAGTTTAATTCTAAAAAAAAAAAAACTATATAGAGTCTGAATAGACTAATTGATTCCTATTTATCTCTGCCAAGAGCTCAGTAGTTACCAAATTTAAAAAAAAAAAAAATGTTAGGACCCCTGCAGCTCTAGTGTGCTTTATTTATGCACGGTCTATTAGGTTATCAGCTGTTTAGATTTGGCCGGGGGAGAATTCGCGCGCATGCGCAGTTTCCACCCGCGCGTCACTGCGACAGGTCTTTGTGCAGAGAGCGGCGCCTGTCTGCGCCGGTCTGCGCATGCGCGTCGCACAAAGACCTGTGCCGCTCGCTGCTCCTCTTCCCCTCTGCTTTTCTACCCGGGGTCACAACACAAACACACTTCATTAAGACCCGGTTGTTATGTCTAATTAATGGAGTGACAGGACCGAGCTCGCGACAAAAACAATGTTTGCCCAAGACAAGAAGTGCAGTGTGGACCAGTGGGGACTGGAACAGTGACGTCACTCAGGAGTGAACCGGTGTAGTGATGACGTTCACCAGCAACTTATTATTGTTGTTGTTGTTGTTGTGAGTAGTAGTAGTATTGAGAATTCCAAATGCGTAACATTTAAATTGTTATAAATACGAATAAATATTTTTAGAAATATAATTAAAATTATTATAAATAACAAATAAATCCTGATAATGAAGAAATAATCATAAAATCCACATGTTTACTGGCTGCACATCGAGAAGAAAAGAATAGAAACTGGCAGATGATAATATTAACTAAAATATTAATAGAAATAATATGAACCAACTGCTCTTGTTGTTGTTGGTGTCGTCAAGTGTTACTGGGACAGACTTCGAGATCCACCACAACCCTAAAGGTTTATGAAGAAGAAGAAGAAGAATCAGCAGCAGCAGCAGCAGCGGGCGGCATGGTGGTCTAGTGGTTAGTGCTGTCGCCTCACAGCAAGAAGGTCCTGGGTTCGAGCCCCATGGCTGGCGAGGGCCTTTCTGTGTGGAGTTTGCATG
>JAOPUC010000021.1:32303514-32315350 GCA_027564185.1 Cephalocassis borneensis | reverse complement strand
GTCACTGTTGCGCTGATTGGTCAGAGCGTTGGCCTATACGCACAGAGACAGTTTGAAAGACAGCGGGTTGTTCCTCCTACCCGCTTCGGAAATGTCTACGGATCGAGGCCAGACTAAATATTCACATTTAGTCTGGCTTGCCAGGCTACAATACCAGGCTAATTTTCATCTTTGTACAGTACCATCGTCTGTCATTTGTGTACATTTACATCTAAGGAGACTCAATAATATGAACCTTGAACATTGTCTGCCTTCGTATTGTATATTTCACAATGATATTTTGCACACTGATTATTAAATATAAATTGCCTGTCTACAGTCTGCACTGGCCGAGCTGCATTATAGGACGATTGAGCGTCAGCTTTGCCCTTGGGTTTTGTGGGCGTCACTAAATGTAAATCAGCTGTGCCATGATTGGTAGCAACACTTAGTAATTTGGCTTTCTTGACATCCAAGAGAATCCACGTTACCAAAACGTTTGTAAACCTGGCACCAATTTTTAGTTCGGTCTGGCCTGGGAATACTTTGTCCACACAACTTTCCGAAAAGACTAACAAACGAGGACCAATTTGATATGATTGGCTCGATGGTAGTTCCAAAGTGAGTGCTCCAAAACAAATATGTGATCTCAGAGGCCGGCTTGCTTTCAGGATGAAAAGGATGAAAGTTTCATCCTTTGAGTGAAGCTGTATTTATTTTAGCTTGTACTGTAAATGCAGCTGAGAATGGAGGACCGGCGAGGCCAAAGTTCAAGCTCCTGCCTGTGTCATGATGCTAAATGATTGGTTCATCAAAAATCAAGGAGGCGGAAAAAGTCTTTCAAGTGGTTACTCCAGATGAATTCGTGCACAAACTGACCAGGGTCATGAGCTAAAACAGTAAACAAGGGAAGTTTTGATTTCGAACAGCAAATAAAACAAACTGGTTGCTTAAAAAAGACTCAGGTCTGAGCCACGCTATCCCTCTTATACTTGTAGATCGGTTCACTGGATTCCTAGTTCCTACATATTTCACAGAATTGTGTTTGTGCTGGGGAAAAAAAGTGTGGAGAAAAAAAATACAGCGCACAAAAAGAGATAACTTTGGGTCACTGGTTCATCTTGGTTCAGGACACACACCAAACTTCGTAACCGTGAGGTCATTGATGATGAATAAGTCGAAGCCTGGCTACGATACACAGCATCCCTCCAGCCAGACACACACCTTACTCATCAGCCTCTTCAACATTTTTCTTGCTTCATCTTTCACCCATTAGTTTCTCTGCATTGTTGTGCATGTGTGTGGAAGATTACGAACCTGCCCACTGGGTTGTGCCTCATTGAGTGGAGTATCAATACTTCTCTGGATGTGTGAAAGGCAAGAGTTACAGGTTACTCACTATTTTGCCTGATGATCCCCCAAAGGGTGTAGCAATTTGAAACATCATTATCCAAACCAGCTATCTGCTATCCTTTATTTGGCCCAGACCTGAGGAAAAGAGATGAGATGCAGCTTCTCAGAGAATTTTGGTTGATATAAAGCTATTCATAAGACGCAAACTATGCCATAAGGACTTCAGAAGATTTCCTTCATGACATTTTGAGCATTGGAACTGTGTAGAGTTTTACGGTTTGCAAGTCAGGCCTGGTGAGTACGTGGTTGGACATGGACGTCAAGAACATTTGAGAATCTGCTCTGCTTCCTGTGGACACATTTGCAAATATGGCTAGTCAAAGTCAAGTCAAAGTCCTTCCCACACCATTCATGGCGTGCTTGGCGGCACCGATCTCCGTTTCGTAGCCCTCGGCCTCTCGCCTATATTACTTAGCTAGGGTTACAGTGGGGGGCTAGCCCTCTGGTAACCACAAGAGTTTGACTCCCGACTCACATCTGTATTGTAGCATGCCTTGCCAGTAGGCACCATTTTTATGATGGTCTTTGGTATGACCCGACCGTGAGTAGAACTCACAATCTCCCAATTGAGAGGCAGACACACTAACCACTAGGCCACTCGTCAGTCATATGGTTAGTGGTGGACTAGAATTTTCAGACAGTAATTATAATGTTTGGGGAAACATTTTAAGAAGAGAAATCACCTCTGAAACCAACAATACAGGATGACCTGAAGGTCATGGGACAACTAGTGGACAATATACAGTAATGGAAATGGTAACAGAAGTGGAAGCAAAACTTTCAAATGTTTATACAAGCCCTTCTTCAGCATGAGCTCAGATCATGCACTGTAAGCAGGCACTTTCTTTAATCACAGGTCTATCATTAGAGCATCTTCTCCCTATAAGAATATAGAAACATGGAGACTTGAGCCTTCAGTTATGGTTTCTACATAGCTTCCAAAAGGAAATCATCTCAGAGACTGTTGTAGGGTTTTACATAGGAAGCCATATAGGCAAAGCCATGGCCTAATGGCTAGAGAAGCAGCTTTGGGACCAAAAGGTCACCAGTTCAATTCCCTGGACCAGCAGGAATGGCTAATGTGCAAGACACCTGAGCAAGGCACCTAACCCCCAATTGCTCCCAAGGTTGCTCTGGGTATGTTGTACATTGCTCTGGTTAAGAGCGTCTGCTAAATGCCTGTAATGTAACATAACCTTTAAGGGTTCTTCAAGAACAGAGGTGCAAAACATACAACCCACCATCTGATGGTCTGGTCCAACTCAAATGATGAGTCGCTTGCATAAATTTGAAATTGTAATTATTTTTTAAAATAACCAAATCCTGATACTTCTTGTCAACACTTTGTCTGGGACTTGCTTGGATTTTGAACTTCTTGAGCTTCACAATACTGCTTGTTCTGCTTGGTCTCAAATCAACTCTTGGGACTTCCAGGAACAGGTGTATTTCTATTGAGGGGACACTTAGCTGATCACGTGATGTTTCCAGGTTTTGTTTGGAAATAATTTCACACACATTAACTCTCTCTCTCTCTAGATACATATGACCTTCTATAAAATGACCACTAGAAATAACCCCTAGGTAAGATACTATCCAGTCAGATTTGACATAATGGTAAAGGTTATGTTACAGTACAGTATATCAGAGAAAAAAAAAACACTTTGGGGGATTAGTTATACAAGTTAGTGTTGTTGTCAAGACCACATAAACCAAGACCAAGTCATGACCAAGAGCAAAGTGTTTTGAGACCAAGACAAGACCAAGACTTTGAGGGGTTGATATCAAGTCAAGACCAAGGCAGGGTGAGACCAAGTCAAGACCAGGACTAGACCAGGATGTGTGAAGGAGGGACGGAGTAGGGAGGGGTGAATGCTATTAACAGGAAGAAAAATGTCAAATCAGCAGCAAGTCATGTTTTTGGTTGCATTTTAAGCAGCAAGTTTTACATCCAATCACAGTAATGATGTTAACAAATAAATGAGAGACAATGCACAGGCAATTTAGTGAAATCCCTGCAGTTGTGGTCTTGACCAGTCTTGAAATAAAATGCTGAGTCTCTATGTCTGAGACCGAGACAAGACCAAGTAAAAATGCGGTCGATTCTGAGACAAGACCAAGGCCTTCAAAAAGTGGTCTTGAGACCAGTCTCAAGTACCACAGCACTAATGCAAGTTAGTCAAGGTAGTGAGTTCCTGGCCTATATACTGTACACATTATGGTCATATGACCTAGGAATAATCACCCCAAGTGGATATAATAAGCTAAATTAATATGAGGTGTTTGATTTTCTTCATACTCCAATCAATCACAATCCTCACGCCAACATGACTTACCAAACATCCATCCATTATCTGTAGCCACTTATCCTGTGCAGGGTCGCAAGCAAGCTGGAGCCTATCCCAGCTGACTGTGGGCGAGATGCAGGGTACACCCTGGACAAGTCGCCAGATCATCACAGGGCTGACACATAGAGACAAACAACCATTCACACCTATGGTCAATTTATAGCCACCAATTAGCCAAAACTGCATGTCTTTGGGCTGTGGGGGAAACCGAAGCACCTGTAGGAAACCCACGCAAACATGGGGAGAACATGCAAACTTCACACAGAAAGGCCCCCATTGGCCACTGGGCTCGAACCCAGAACCTTCTTGCTGTGAGGCAACAGTGCTAACCATGCCGCTCTAAATCAATACTTTTTCTTTTTAATTATTCTATTCTCTTTTTTTAAGCTAAACTGTTTTTAGTATGCCCCTGCCTTGCTGAAGTGTTCCTAGGATAGGTTTGGGATTCCTGACCAGGAGACTGTTCTTGAAGAATTTCTCAGGAGGTTAACAATTCCTGTTTTCTAAAGCAGTACTACTCATAACACCCACCAGCCAGATCTCCTTTATCTTACAACAGTTACCAACCAAGGAGGATGCAGACTGGCATGTCCTTCCTCCAACGCGCTTTAAGCCAATTACCTCCTGAGAACTGCCCTCTTCTGCATACATGAATTCACATACGCCCAAGATTGTTTAGTGTCTTTGTGATTGACTGGGCAGAGAGAGTAATCCATCCATCCATCCATTATCCATAACCGCTTATCCTGTGCGGAGCTGTGGGCAAGCTGGAGCCTATCCCAGCTGACTACAGGCAAGAGGCGGGGTACACCCTGGACAAGTCACCAGAACATCACAGGGCTGATGCATAGAGACAAACAACCATTCATACTCACATTCACACCTATTAGAGCCACCAATTAGCCTAACCTGCATGTCTTTGGACTGTGGAGGAAACCGGAGCACCTGAAGGAAACCCATGCAGACATGGGGAGAACATGCAAACTCCACACAGAAAGGCCTCTGTCAGCCACTGGGCTTGAACCCAGAACCTTCTAGAGAGAAATGCATTCTTCCAATCTAGAGAGCATGGCCAATTTTGCTCCTTAGGACTTGCAACAATAAATGGCTGTGGTAGTCAATGTCAACTAGTGTTGTAGTCAAGGTCACCTAGACCAAGACCAAGTCATGATCAAGACCAAAGTGTATCGAGACCAAGATAAGACCAAGACTTTGAGGGGTTGAAACCAAGTCTAGACCAAGGTCAAGGCAGAGCGAGACCACGTCAAGACCAGTGTGTGTGAAGGGGGGTGGGGAGGGGTGAAATTAGCAGTGAGTCACATTATTGGTATCATTTGAAGCAGGGATTTTTACATTCAATCACAATAATAATGATGCATTGGGAATTTGGTGAAATCCCTGCAGCTGTGGTCTTGAAATAAAATCCTGAGTCCTCTATATCTGAGACCGAGACAAGAACAAGTAAAAATGCTTTCGATTCAGAGACGAGACTGAGACCTTCAAAAAGTGGTCTTGAGACTGGTCTCAAGTACTACAACACTAAGATTCAAACATGATCTTCTGAAGAGCATACATGAACACATTTCATTGGACCACTCAAGAACCAGGAACTTCTTTGAAAGAGAAACTGTCTGTTGTAAGGTTTTACTGAACACTGAAAAAAATGTTCCCTGATAAGTACAACTCAAAGAACTCTTGGGAGTCAGATTAAATGACTGATTCCTTGATGATGGATTCATTAGAACTCATGTCTTCCCAGGTCATTTCAGTTCTTTGAGATGAGCCATTCCCCTTTATTTCCTGTGTTGCTTCAAAATCCTAGTTAATGGCTTTAGACATAATTTCCTTTTCATCTCTTCATCATTAGGCCAATAGGGATGGTGTTATGAACATGTCTTTGAGGTGAAGCCACCCAAAATGGTATTAGTCACTTACCATGTCTGGCTCTCCAACATTACAGATACTGCATTTGCCTGGAACTATCTTGAAGCAGAAACTCTGAAGTAAGTATTTACCACAATTTTCCATAAGCTATCCTTTTAGTCCCTGCGTGCGCTTTATTTATTTTTATTTTTTGTGCCATTCACATGCTGGAAAGCCCATGCTGGAAGCAAGCCAAGTGAAGAGAAGAGCAGAAGCTTAACTATAATCCATATTGACATGCTCTCTCTCAGACGTGCCAATAGCCCACGGATTTTTCTCACTCGATGATGTAAAGCTGCCATGCTCGAGTCTTGTCTTGTTGCGGAAGTCATCTACATGCCATGCAAAAAACAATACGGCTCTACAGAGAGCAAATACTGATATGCTAAAGCTCATTGTACGCAGCTAAGCTGATGCAGAGGCGAGCAAATAAAGAAACAAAACCAGAAAACACAAGAGAGTCAAGTAAATATAAAGATTAAACACACTTTCTTGAGGCCAGTCCTGGTTTGAGGAAAAGGGCAAGAGTGTGAGAGAAAGACAGAGAGAGAGAGAGAGAGGGAGAATGATGGAGGAGAGAGAAAGAGAGAAGGAAAGATCCCTTGAGACCTAGCGCCTCGAGCATGTTGATGATGGAGATTGATGCATGCGCCTTCGCAGACGGCCCAGACGCTGGGCGAAATTAAAAGGCTATTTTGCCGGGTTGTAAAAGGACAGAATGGCGCAGAGGGAGATCCCTCTGTCCCCTTCCCCCATGTACCTCTTTAGTGTCATCATACCCTCAGGGACAAGAGCCGTTGCATGCCTTTCACACTCTCTCTTTCTCGCTGTCTGCATGATCAGTCGCACATGCCCAAATACACAGACGAACACTGAAATAGCAACAACAACAACAACAAAAAGAGATTCACATTATTGTTCCTCTAGTAACAACTTCTATGGTGGACCTGCCAAATGAATGTCATTTAAAATGCATGTAATTGTTGATACAATGTTTTTCTGAAAGGAGATATTTATTTAGCCTTTATGGAAGGAGTCTCCAGTCTCAGCACTTTAACAGTCAGAGGTGGAGACTTTAAGGTTTTCCAAAATTCTTCAGCAATTTCTTGTTAATTGCAAGACAGGGAAAAAAAGAAGAAAGGTTGGTCAGGGAACTACTGTTTATCGCTTCTATAGCATAAGCGATAACAAGACATAGAAGTACTTCTACATTAAATGTAGTTGTAAATGGATAAAAACGTTGTGTTGCTTTGTGTTGGCAAATTGTTGTGGTGTAAAAGGAATAAAACCCATCAGGACATGCTGTAATTGGAAAATAAGCGACTTCAGCATGGTAAATAGTTTTGCATTGGGCTGCATCACATTATCCTGTCCTCAGTTATTGTTCTATAACAGAACAGCACGACCCGTATGTTTTTATTCATTACTTACGAGATTATATTAAAACAAATATAAGATTATTAAGCCTAGTTCTATACCTTTTTCCCAGTCAACTTGTATTATGTCTAGAAATAATAGAATAATGTTTCTTTATAGAATAAATGCTTAAAATATGGAAGCAAAAGTATCTTCCAGTAGAACAAGATGATTTTAAGCTTGTTCAAGCCTCTGAACTGTTTTTTTTTTAGATTTTTTGGGGCTTTTTTCACCTTTATTGGATAGGACAGTGTAGAGACAGACAGGAAATGAGCAGGAGAGAGAGAGATCAGGAAATGACCTCACATCAGAATCAAACCCAGGTCCCTGGATTTATGGTATGGCGCCTTATCCACCTGAGCCACAGCATCCCAAGCCTCTAAACTGTGAGCTAGCCTAATGGTTAGCATGTCCACCTCTCAATGGGGAGATCGTGAGCTCTACTCGCAGTCGGGTCATACTAAAGACCATCATAAAAAATGGTACCTACTGCCATCTGGCAAGGCATGCTGCAATACAGATGAGAGTGGGGAAATCAAACTCTCGTGGTTACTAGAGGTCTAGCCCCCACTGTAACCCTAGCTATATAATAGGTGAGAGGCTGAGGGCTATCAAAATGGAGATCGGCGCTGCACCCATGCGCCTCAAGGAATTGGGTAGTACTGGGACAGAAGACTGCCTGGGAAGACCAGATCCTGATGCAAGAGGGACTTTGACTTTTCAAGATTCTGATGCTTGTGGCCAGAAAAGTATAACACTTTTAGTCTTTGTAATAACAACACCTTATGAAATCCAACAAAATCCAATCACTTACTTCTTACTTTCATGAATTTGTACAACTGTTTCATGTCCAAAAGTGAATCAACCTTATGAACATGTTGAAAAGCTGAAACATCCATTTAGATTCTGAAGCATGTGGCCAGAAAAGTGTAACACTTATAATGTTTGTAACAACTTATAGTGTTTGAAACTAGAAGGGCACACTACAGAATACCAAGCACCATACCTCCACCAAGCTACATATTATCAACATCAAAATGAAATCACTTGAACCTAGGATGATACTAAAGCTGTACACCAAATTTCATCCAAATACATTCACTACTTTTTGAGTTGTGCTGGGAACAGATAAAATGGATCCACATACATGTTTGGGTTTGCATCAAAATCTAATTGATTGTTCCTTGGCCTGTGGATCACCTTTCCTCCAAATTTCATCAAAATATTTTTTGAATTACTTACTTACTTTTGTGGAGCGCTCCAGAGTCATCTCTGTTGCTGTTGTCCTTGAACGACCTCTCCATCGCTACTGCACACCAGGCTCATCCACTGCTGTCTGTCTGAGGCAAGTACTTCCACTGCCACCATCCACCACTCACTGTGCCAGGTCGTATTAATTACTCTGCCATACACATCGATATTCTTCTTGAATATTGAATCTGCGCCTTTGTCTTGAAGGTCCTTTCTAACGATATTTATCCAACAAATTCTGGCTCTTCCCTGACCCTGCTTCCAGCCAGGTTCAGCCTCCACGAACAACATCATTTTCGAGAGCCGACTCTATTTTTGTCGCAGTAAGTGTCCGAGCAGCTTGAGCCTCCCTGTTTTGACTCTTTCAGACGGTTTCCGAAGCCGTCATGTTTCGATCGACTTCTAGGTATAGCTGCTCGTTCGTTTTGTGGTCCTGCCACTGATATCCCAGTATCCACCTCAGAAACTTTCGCTCAGCTGCATCGAGTCTTTCCATGCCATGTCAACGGCAGTCATACTCCAGTTTGACGAAGCATACATGAAGACCGGAGCAATCACAGTTTGGTAGATTCTCAGCTTGACTCTTGTTCTTATTTTGCTAGCCCATAGACATTGCTGCAGCATATTGAATGCGCTCGTCGCCTTCCCTATTCTGTAGCTGATGTCCTCCGTGCAACTTGATGATGACGTAATCAGCGAGCCGAGCTAGCAGAACTGGTCGACGTACTCCAGTGCTTCACCAGATATCGATATCGGCAGATTCGGCCTTCTTGAGTGTTGCAAGATCAACACTTTGCTTTTGTAAGCCTTCAGAACGAGACCATAGGACGCACTGTACCGCGTCACTGCATCAACTCCTTTCTGGAGCTCACTGATGGATGAAGCCCACAACACCACATCATCTGCATAGTCAAGGTCACTCGCCTTCTTGTTGTTTGGGTGAAATCTTACCCCAGAATCGAAGTCTTCGGCTGCTCTTCTCATGATGTCATCGATGACGAAGTTGAAAAGGAAAGGCCCCAGGACAGAACCTTGTCATGTCATGAGCGCATATACAAACTCCTCGAAGCAGACGGCATGCCTCAGAAATATATCAGGCTCATAAGGAACATGAATTCGTCGACTATGGCAGCAGTACGCACGGGCTCCGGAACATCTGAGGCGTTTGAGGTTGGTACAGGTGTTCGCCAAGGTTCTGTCCTGGGGCCTTTCCTTTTTGAATTAAGGTGGGAACAAACAAACAAATGGCGAAAACATAACCTCATCCAACAAATTTGGTAGAGATAATGAATCAAAATCCCACCCAAAAGCCAGTCATGTACTTCTTGCTTGGTTGAATTTATACAAATGCTTCACGAGTCCTTGTCCAAATCTAAATCAACCCCATGAGCAGGGTAAAACACAGAAGCACACTTGTTCCCTATTGCCAGCTCCTAAAGTTTGAATATGGAGTGTTATTTTTTCATTTAGTGTTTTTTATTAGTATTTGCTAGGATTATAAAAGTCACTGAGCAAAACAGGCAATGTGACATCCCTTACTGGTCCAGACCCAAACTGACCCATAAAAAGACATTATTTTTGGTCTACTTTTAAGCCATGATGTGGATTTGACTTGTTTTTTGCTTGATTTTAGGTTGCACACACAAAGACATTAATTATTTTTTCTACATCTTTGAAGAAATTTGTTAAAACATTCTCTTATCTGCATTTATGGATACAGAGCGAGAGAGAGAGAGAGAGAGAGAGAGAGAGAGAGTGCCTATTCTTAACAAGAAGTCAGCAACCCATTCAACACACACACACTAACACATCACTGTTCCAAGATCCATTTTTTCCCCCTCCCCGTCTGTTTCATTTCCCGACTCCCCACAGACAGAGCTGTGGCAGACGCGGTGTCCTCCGGCTGTGACCAGCTAGTCTCTAACTACACTCCACTCACTCACTTATTGGGACATAATTTGCAGATCATTTATCCTCAATCTGAATTTAATTGACCGGGAGAGCCGAGTGCGGACCCGAGGCCCTGGAGCTTGAGCCGTGCCTTGAGCAGTTGGCAAAGAGCAGGAGCGGAGTGGCAGACTGCGAGGAGGAGGGGATGCGTCAAGGCAACACACACACAATTGCACATGGACAAGGAGGTCAGACCTTTGTCAAGAGGGGAGTGGCAGCCAGCTGAGTTGCTTTGTGTGGGACCAACAGTCGTTGCAAGTGCTTCTGGATGGGTTTGTGTGTGTGTGTGGGCACGGTTGACCAAACCAGAAGGCAAAGATGGTGGTCCAAAGACACATGTCTCACACCTTCACTTTATTTACCAAACCTTTCTTTGAGTTACATCAGGTCCTGTTCTGTCCTTCGCAGGTCAGACAAATGGTGCAACACCCAAATATTTTGGGAAATATTTGGAAAAATTGACATCAATACCGAAATCTGTAATATACTTGGGGTTTTTTTTATGTTCCACCATGTTCAGAAAATGTGCAATAATGCTTTACTATGTAATGATCTTGAAAAGTTTGACCCACAGTGTTCACAGCTAGACGAGACTCTTTTGTGATTAAAGGTTTCACAATAACATAACAAGGTGTGTTTTTTAAACCTTATTAATGTCAAGAGAGGAAAAAACAGAAGCTGGTGAAAATTTATGACTGACTATTAATGTTAGAACCTACAGTAAGTGACAACAGGAAATAATTTATTTTGGAGATGTTGCACCACATTAGATAAAAAGTGGTGCTCTTTAAAGGTAGACGGCCTTTCAGATTTTTCAACTTTAGGCCATAAAAATAATTTTCCCTGACACCCAATTATTTTTGTTTAGTGGACCAAAAGTTACTAAATTCAAATCACAGACTTCCAATTTTATTCATTTTTAAAATAGAACAATTAATGAATTGAGGGCAACATGGCCCTAAATTCTCCGCTACTTTTTCTTGCTTCACCCTTACCCAATTCAAGATACTGTGCCATGCATCACTTGGTCGGCTTTCCCTGTTTGTGCAAGGCATTGTGGGATACAAATTTGAAATGGGAGAGGAAAACGGAGAATGCGAATGAAACGTGAAAGGCCGACTACAGTAACAGAAAGCGAGAAGAAAAGACGTTATGTTGCAAAGGAAAGGAAACACAGGACCAAACTAATAAATATCAGTGCTCAGCGAGCACCTCGGTGTGATCAGCTGTTTGTTTAGTGACAGAATGATGTAACTGTCAGCATACGGTCAAAGGTAAACCTGTAGATGGCAGTAATGCAACACAGGATGCCAGCTGCCATAAAACCCAAAAAGAAGAAGAAGGTAAACCTGCACATGCACACACGGACTTCCTCTGTCTGTTTGACTGTGCAAAGCGAGCGATTTCACATTATTTGCTAGGGAATCCCCTCAAATTAAACAAGAAGACAGAGTCATCTATATCCTCTGCCCTATAAACCAACTATATACCAAGTTTCAAAATATTATTTGTCACATTTTTCAAGTTCTGCTGCAGGAAACCAACCCTACCTCTTTACA
>JAOPUC010000021.1:31915613-31928222 GCA_027564185.1 Cephalocassis borneensis | reverse complement strand
GTCTGGTAAATGAACAAGGTCCACAGACCTACGTTGTGTGCAAACCCTCCTAAAAGCAAACCAGTTTCCCACCGACGGACCGACCGATGGGTCGACACGCGACTAAAAATTTCACCATCCCCCCTGGTTTGATTTTACAACTCGACCACTGAGAGCATCTGCTAAATGCCATTAATGTAATGTAATGTAATGTAATGTAAGACAAACAAACCCACTGTGTCCAGTGTAATAGTTAGCATCATGTTCCTATAAAATGTGCAAAGACGCGACAGAGAATTACTTTGTGACATCAGTGACTAACTGTAATGTTAAATGTGTGTCAGTGGGGAGCTGTGAAATGCAAGCTGTGGCCTGATGGTAGTGTTTTATTGAAAGCACCAGTTCTGTCTATATTTTCCGCTTGCCCATGATTCAGAAAAGGACTGATTGCTAACATTCAATACCGAGGATCAGCAGCTTGGTTTCTTTTGGAGGGCAGAAGAAAGAGGACAAGCACAGGATAGCATTCATGTGGTAATAAATTATCTAACCAAATAGATTTAAGGTCATTAAAAAAAACCCTGCAGTGCTATCCATCCATCCATCCATCCATCCATCCATCCATCCATCCATCCATCAAGAGCACTGATGTCACTAAGAAATAATTCAAGGCTTGCTAGCTTTAGAGGCCAGTATGGACTGTCCAATTCCCAGAGGACAAAGAAAATTAAACCAGTTCATTGACGCTATAATGATTACATAGACAGCCAGAGGGGCTGGAAGGCAAGTTTTACATTACAGGCATTTCGCATCTTCTCCAGAGTGATGTACACCATACCCAGAGCAGTCTGGGGAGCTATTAGGGGTCAGGTGCCTTGCTCAAGGGCACATCTACCATTCCAGGTGGTCCAGGGAATCAAACTGGCAACCTTTTGGTCCCAAAGCTGCTTCAGTAACCATTAGGTCATGGCTTCCCCTAGTTTTGATTATTTAACTGCAGATGCACATTAGAAGTATAATTTTGAATCATCTAAAGTGTACTAAAAGGACCATTAAACTGCTGTCCTTCGACTTGATGGTCATTTTTTCATTTTGACGATGAGAGATTGATTAGAGAGTATGTGACAGATCTGAACACAAGATTAGCTCCAGTGGATTGAGGGCTAAAAGTAAAACATACTTCCAAATTATGCATCCCAGCTGAAGAAGCCATTCCACTATGTTACTCAAAATCTTTATGGTGACACAGTGTCTTGAATCAGTAAACACCCCTTGTATAAGTGGTATAGCCTGAAATTGGACTGAATTTATGTCATGCCAATCAACCAATCAATCAATCAATCAATCAATCTCCTTTATTTAACCAGGTAAAAAAAAAAACTCATTGAGAATAAAATCCCTTTTCCAAGAGTGACCTGGCCAATAGGGCAGCATAAACAATATTACAATAAAAAAATTATAACAATAGACAAAAAAATACAAAACTACACCTGGGGTAACATTACAAATGATTACAGATAAAACAAAATTCAGTTAAAATGCTAAAAGTTCAAAGTTAAAATTTCAATTAAAAACAAAAAAATTAAATTTAAAAGCAAGTGCATTGTACAAGAGAGATATTTTCTCCATCTTTTATAATGGATTTAAATTCTTCAGACTAAATTAGAAACCTGCTGTTTAATTCCCGATGGCATTCTAGAAAAAGGTCATCAGGACATACATTAATGATTTATTTTCAGAGATCAATTGTTGCTTTTTTTTCAGCAGCAACGTACAACAAGCTCAGTGAACGCTTATGAGCTTTTGTTCTGTCAAGGCCATTTATGTGTGTGAGTGAACATCCAGCTGCTGGTGCATCACGACTCTCCTTTTGGAGTGTCACTCTGTGCGTCTATTTAAAGAAAACTGTTGGATCTGGTTGCTTTTGTTTGGCCATGCGCTGCATGCACATTTAATGATGCGTTCAGAAAATCTTTCTTGGGGAAAATTGGAGGTACTGATGGAGAAAACTTTCAGGTAACCTTTTACTGCACAAGGCCAACCGCAAAATACCCTGCTGGCTACAGAAGGTTGGAATTGGAAAGGAATTTAGTTGATTGACCAGGGCTTGATTTGAGCCTCCCCCAAAAAGACACAAATATTTTTGTTGTGATTTAACAAAAAAAAAAAAAAAACAGTTGTTCTTTGTTCAGCTTGTTTAGAATGCCATTATTTGATTTAAATTTTATTCATGTTTTGCCTTCAAAGCATCATGAAAAGTTGTTAAGCATATGATGTGCACCTGGTAAGGGGGAGGTTATGCTTGTGTAGAGGGTATGTATGTGATGTCACTCGTATGCAAGTGTCACTGCGGTTACGCCCACTGAGTGGCAAAAAAAAACTATTAGCAGCATTAGTCTTCAACTTAAACACTGCCAAAACACCGTCTAAAACTGGAAAGAGCTACAAACACACAGCTCTAATTTCCTATTGAATTTGTCTTTTTATAGACTGCTGAACGCTACAGAACATAGAATCAAATTGATTTGTGCAATTCACAGAAAACTGAAATTCAGGCACCAAAACTAAGACTTGACACTGTTCTGTCAGGTATCTTGTATTTTTTGGGTAAAATCATGCCGTGTTACATACTGTATTGACTACCCAATTACATATTTAGCATCTTCCATTAATATTCTGTCTAGCTAAAGTTTTTCAGTATTTATTTAAAAAAAACAAATCCCTGATGATGAGTCTTGTAAATGGTTAGTGTTGGTGAGCCATGACAAACCCAGCCTTCGTTATAAAGGGTACTCTACAAAAAGTTTAAACAGTTAGCCTGATAACTTAGTTTCTAAAAAGTCTGTTGAAATATTAGTATTGGCATGCTTATGGGTGGTTGAATAACACTCCTACACGATCTTCATAACCCTGCTTTCTGGAATAAATAGATCGATGTACTTTATTGATGTCAACGGCTGTGCACTATTGGTTCATTGGACAAGGGTAGGAATTACTGTAGAGTTCAGTTGACGTTAAGCGAGTAATTTGTCTCTTTTATTTCCAGTTTTGCTGTTTCCCTACTAATGCCAGCCATGTTGCAGTATGTTTTGCCACTCAGTCTGACTGGGGGGGGGGGCCTTCAGGGCAAAAAACTAACTTCAGTGCTTGGTCGCTACTTGGGCCAGTATCCTTGAATTTCTAGTGGCCCAGGCCAAAATAAAGTGGCCCTTAAATTTCCTCGAGTCAAGAGAACACAAAAAAAATGAAAACCATTTTTACTTTAACGCCCCACAGTGTTTAACGTATGCCCCCAGAAATGGATTAATCAACATTAATTCTATGTAATTGTTGTTTAAGTGTTGTACATTATTCAAATGTTACACTACATTAATCATTTAGCTGACGTTTTTCTTCAAAGCGACTAACAAGTGCATGTAGCTGAGAGAATTCAAGAGCGACCAGTGCTGAAGTACTAGTGTAAACAAATACCATCTAATATCTGGAATGATCAGGGTAGTTAAGAAGTTGAAACCGCTTGGACAAATACATAGATGAGGAATTATTTAAAGTATGGTATGTTTGTTTCCAAAGTTTGACAGCATTTGCATCAAAACGGTTTGCCTATGCTTCTCTGACCGAGCTTTTGCTTCTTGAGCCGATACAAGAGACATCACGGTACAGTAGGCTGGTAGAGTTCTATTAGACTAGAGCTAGGTGCTTATAGTTATCGTTATGGTATTTGGCAGATGCTTTTGTCCAAAGTGACTTGCTATATATAAACACTACATTATTAATAAACCAATACAATAATACAATTGCTCTACTCTGACATAGTCTACCTTCCAGATGATAGCTGCTGCATGACTGCAGGATTTCCCTTTTTTTGCTCTGGCAAGGCTCAGCCTTTAAGCAAACAAACTCACCCTCTCTTTTACACATAATTTTGCCAATTTTATTACTGTGTAGATAATTGTATGCCTCCATGCTTTTGTAGTTCCTTCACTTCTCGCCATTAACGCCCTCACTAAGAATAAAATAATTGACAGTCGGGCCACAACTTCATGTCGTCTATCCATTCCACGAGACTACAAACGTCAACACAGTGGAGCGGAAGAAAGATACCAGGTTCTGCATTGAATCATGGGCAAGGTCAGAGTTTGGGAAAGTTGTCGATATCGTGGAGTGATCTGAAAACTCACGAATGGCTTCGAATTTTGCACTTTAGAAATAAACTTTTACTAAATTCATGAACTTAGTTGAGGAAAGGAGAGCAAAAAAAAAAAAAAGGTACTCCAGGGAAGGAACACTTGAATTTTTATTGTAATTTTTTCATACTTCTCAAATCGTAGTCACCCTTTGGGTAATCAAACCTCAACTTTTAGTGGCCCTGGTCAGGTTTTAATCGCCACTGGTGACTGTTCGACCATCAAGTTTCTACCCTGGGGCTTGTTCCAGTTTGAAACCTTATCAATGCATACCCTCTAAGTTATAATTAATTTTCTTCCTTTGCTGCCTTCTTTCTGGCTTTAGAGACCCTGGAAGATCAGTCCACCTCCTGGGTACCAAGAAACAAGTCTTGATTTACGTTGTCTTTGTATTTTGAGGAATGGTGGGCCAAGTTGAGCCATGCAAGCATCTCAGACTGACCTTGTTGCAGAGCAGGGTTTGAAAAATGCTTTCAGGTAGGTGGGGGCTAGTCTGGTTTTGGCTTTTGAAGTGAGCATCAGCGTTTTAAAATTTTGATGTGGGCAGCTGCATGAAGCTAGCTGAAGGAATGCAGTAATTGGGTGATGTGGGAGAACTTGAAAAGGTTGAACAATCAGGCAGCTGCATTCTAGATCATTTACGGGGTTGGATGGCACAAGGGAAGATGGAGTTGCAGTAGTTTATGGTTAAAGGTTTTGAACAAGCACTTGAGTAAAGACAAATGATCAGATCCTCCTAATGAGGTCAGGGAGATGACATGAGCGTGTCAGGTTAAAGCACTAAGGAGAGGAGGATAGTTAGTTGTCTAGAACTACACCAAAATTGCATGCATGGCCAGATGGTGGTGTTTGAGATTTCTCCAGGGAGATCACAAGATGCTGAAATTGGGATACATTTCCAGATATACAGCAACTCCAGTCTTATGGGGCTTCTATCCATGACTAGATGTCTGCCAAACATGCTGAAATACAAGCTGAAACATCAGTATCTGAGTAAGGAAAAGGAAAGGTTGAGTGTCATTGGCATAACAGTGCTAACTATATGAGGATATTACCTCACAGGTAGAATGTATAGAAGGACAATAGAAAAAGATCAAGCACTGATCCTTGAGACACCAAATGGAAAAATTTGTATGAAGCAAATGTGAATCCCCTCCAGGTAGGATGCTGCTGCTGCTTCTTTCAGCTGCTCCCGTTTGTTTGGGGTCGCCATAGTGGATCTGTTCTGCATATTTGATATGGCATAGGATGCCCTTCCTGATGCAACCCCTCCCCAGTCTCTGTGCATGGAACTGGTGCTAAGTATGCACTGTCTTGTACAACCCCACTGGCTGGGTATTTTTATCTAATCTGCATGTCTTTGGACTGTGGGGGAAACCGGAACACCCGGAGGAAACCCATGCAGACTCCACACAGAAAGGCCCCAGGTGGCCGTGAGGTTTGAACCTGGAACCTTCTGCCTG
This sequence comes from Cephalocassis borneensis, assembly GCA_027564185.1. Classification (NCBI taxonomy): domain Eukaryota; kingdom Metazoa; phylum Chordata; class Actinopteri; order Siluriformes; family Ariidae; genus Cephalocassis; species Cephalocassis borneensis. The sequence continues at coordinate 31,922,593 of JAOPUC010000021.1, read as the reverse complement.
TGAGGTGATGATGCTAACCACTGTACAGGTCACTTGTTGAGGTTTGGATGTACAAGCTCTTGTTTAGACCAGACTACTGAATATATCGTTTATCATAATAAGAATGCTACATATTGAATGGATAGGTGGAGGACAAAAGACTTAAGAGTTCTCTTTAAGTGTATTTCATGTTTAATTCCAACAAAGTCAACAAAAGATTGGCTACAAATCCTACCAAGTCTTGGTGAGATCTTTGTTTTGTGAACTGGCAAAGAGTAAGCACGTTCACTATACACACCTATTCCAGGTATTAGGACTATTGGTGAAAAGTTCTGTATTGCTATTATATGTTGATGGTAAATATTCTTGTACAGTAACCATAAAAGGCCCTATTTTTAATGTACAGATCACTGGCTAGGATATAGAAGCCATTCTTTCATATTCATACGATATGCAGTTTAAATATGTAGGAATTTCAGGGTATAATAGGAAGCCATTAAGGATTCAGCCCAGGAATCATACTTCAGCAATCCTCTAAAACATACATGGTGGACTTTATTTTTTTAAAAAAAAAACCTTGAACATTATTCCTCAACAGAACATTTCACTGAGGGGGGAAACAAGTCCCATGATTAGGACTGCAACTTGTGATTATTTTGATATTTGTCAATTTAATTAATTGATTGTGATTTTTTTTTTGAACATTCAGGTTTAAAATTGCTACTTTGCAGCAAATTAATCAACGGTACTTGACTACGTTTAATTAAATAACAGTTCACTAGCTACAATTACTGATGAGAATATTATCAAGGGGGTCTCTATGTCTAAAATGTGGATGTTGGCTGTTTTTTATTTTTTTTTTATTTTAAATCGTCGATTTCAATGTGAACTGAAACCAGGATGCAGACTTAATGACACACAGACATTAAAAATGTACAGTACACTGCATATACTGAGAAAACCCATGTACCGTATAATCGACTAGTGGGTTGGAAAAAATAGTTTAACTTCTTACAAGCTAATTGATTCATGAAAGCCTACTGTAGTGTCACTGCTTGCTGCCCATGAGTTGTTTTGAAGTGGAAATGTTCGTGTAGTCTAATAATACTTTAGTTAGATACATGACCATAAATGTGTGATACAGCCAGAAAACTGGACAAGGTCCAAAAGATCATTTTAGTTCAAGCAGGGACATCACAGCATGACATTCACTTGTCAACTTGTATCATGAGTCCAGCAGGATAGTATACTACAGTATAGAGTTTCTCTGTACTCTGCCGTTTCAGTCTGTTTTTATACAGTGAAGTAGTGTGTGCGCGCCATAGTGTGCTTCCTAGCACAGTTAAACTAATTGATGAAGTTCCTTGCTAACTAGTTTTATCATCAATGTTTCTTGATTTTTGTTTATTAGTAGTTGCAGCCCTACCCATGACTACAATAATGAAATACTGTATTTCCTGAGGAAATTGGTACAATTCTAACGGAACCTGAAATGGCCTCCTTTTAGACTCCTTGGCCTTGTGTGTTTTGTTGGTATACAATTATTGACTGTTGCAACGCATAATCTGTCAGCCCCCTTCTGGCTGGCGCATCAGTGCGGAAAAACCTTTGCAATGCTGCCGTGTTGGTTACTCCTGTACCAGTGAAACATGCACTACCTTGTCATTGCTGTGCTGAGGATGATCAACCACCAAAGAATACTGAGTCAATTGTGCTCTTATGGAGATCACTTTCAATTGAGAGACAGGTTGGCTGACAGTCTACACAGCATCAGATGGGTGACACTCAATAAGTATGTAACTACTCAAAGGGGTCCATGGCCCTCCATAATTATTGGCACCTCTTATAAAGTTAAAGGGTTAAAAATGTTAGGAAAAAAATCCACCTTTTTGGAGTCGCTTCATGTCACTCGTGAAAAAACGAGGGACAAAAACCCAACCTTTTATCTGAAATAGATTTATTTAGACAGCATTCCCTCATCAAGAAAATTTTCAACAAAAGCACCCCTGGATGTTTTGAACACAATGTAACTGAAGCATGTTTCCAATTTAAATTATACAGTATTTGAGTTGACTGGAGTGTGTAGGAACTTTCAAACTGTAATCCATGACTGCCTGATTAACTAGGGTATAAATATGAGGTGACAGAGGCCAAATTCCCTCGACATCAACATGGGAAAGATAAGAGAACATGTAAACCAAATGAGGGAGAAGTGTGTTGACCTTCATAAGTCAGGGAATTATTAACAAAATGGCTAGTTGCCTGAAAATGTCCATTTCTACTGTTGGGGCAATAATAAAAAATGGACACCAACTGGAACTGTTACAAACTTGCCTGGAAGAGGAGCCAAGTTTATTTTGCTCTCATGTAAAGTGAGGAGGACGATAAGAGAGGCAAAAAAAAAAAAGGCGCTTTTTGGCTTTGACTCAAGGTGGGTTTGGCGTAAGAAGGATGGCTATAATGAAAAGAACCTGATCCTGACTGTAAAATATGTTGGAAGTTTTGGGGCTGTTTTTCCTCCAAAGACTTTGGAAACCTTGTTAGGGTACATAGCATCATGGACTCCATGAAATACCAGTACATTTTAAATCTAAAACTGGGTCATCACTCAATCTTCCAGCAAGACAGTGATCTGAAGCATATGTCCGAATCAACACAAATGGTTTGCTGAGCACAGAATCAAGCTTCTGCCATGGTTATTCTCAGTCCCCTGACCTGAACCCCATTGACAACCTGTGGGGTGAGCTGAAGAGGAGGGAACACGAGAGGGCAGAGGACCCTGGATGATCTGGAGAGATTGTGTAAAGAGGGATGAGTTCTTTACACAATTACAGGAATTTTTCTCTGAATAAATTTTTCAATTAAAAGGTTGGATTTCTCTTTTTTTTTTCCCCTCTAATGCTTTTTACTAAGTTTACAAAGGGTTCCAATAATTATGGAGGGCACTGTGTTTAATAGAATATCTAGGGAGTGTAGGAACAGGGTAAGTGCACTGTATAAACTAGAAAGTGCATTACATATTTTGAAACCACGTGGTGCACTTAAATGAAACAAGCCTACCAACATTGTTTGGTTCAATAGTCATTTGGAGCGACTCTCGATTCAGCATCGCTTGATATGACGGATGTTTAAAAGTGCCTAAAGGCCCACTTATACTTTCATCTGAACAGCCTTTTCAGTGCCTTCCAAGCCATGGAAAGGCACTTTGGATTGACCACAGCAAAAATGGTTTAGTCGTTTCAGTTAAATGGGCAACAGTGAAACGTGAAATTTCACATATCACGCCTTGCTGTTTACTACCCACTTCCTTGACTGATGGACAGCTGGGATTCTTCCGCTGTTATGAAAGGCAAAAAGCTCTCACCTCTCTGAGGTTTGTTCCAGTTGGCTGTCAGAGGCAGTTGTTCTACATCATTACAAGTCTTTAGTAGTTAGTAGAACCAAATATCAAAGCTGTAAGACTCTAACTGCTTTTCTGATTCTCAAGTTTTCTGCTTTGGTTTTCCCTTTTCCCAAATATCACTGGATAATTGCTCAAGTTTAAAACGTAAAAATTAAATAACCTTAAAATTATCTTTAGGGTGAACATATTGCTTTTATATTGACACAAATCTGAATCTTTTTGCTGGAACATGTTTCTGTTGTGCTTTTCCAGCTAATTTTGCAAAGAAATACCACTCCGAGTTGACAAAATAAGTCTTTCATAGTCTGTAGTCTGGGATCACAATGGGGGTGTACGTGTCTAAGATTCAACACCAAACTGCTATTCTGCTTGAGAGCTTGGTGCGGTTCTTCCAAATTTTTTTGTCTGAGATCCAGCCCCAGTGTGTCTGGCTAGAAAGGGAAGAGCTTCATTTGACCAGAACACAGCCTCCTTGTTGAGCCTCCATCGTCTCACAGTCTGAGGGCACAGAGTGCATCTCTGGGTAGGGGGTGCCAGGCTCCAGGAGTGGGCTGAGGGTCTGAGGTGTTCGGGAGAAAGTTGGGCTGGTGAGGGAGGCATCAGCGTGATCCTGCACGGTTGGGTACCGGTCCTCTGACAGCGGAGTCTGGTGGAAGTAGGCCTGCAGAGGAGACTGCTTCTGTAGATGGAGCCTTTTCTGCTGGAGTCTAAAGATGGCATGTGTTTTTTGGGTGAGTGTACCTCAATTCCACAATTTACACTTGTGTAGGAAAGTTGTTAATTTTTAATAAGTCATTCTGCACAGGAGATGGTATATTAACCGTTTGGGAGAAGAAATCAAGCATTTCTTGCACTCCTCACCTGTATTCCTGTAGTTGCTGCTCCAGTGTACGAGGTGTAGGATCCTTACAGAACATCTGCCCACTGCCAGCACCACTGACCAGCAGACTAGCCCTCTGGTAAAACACACATACATCATTCCAACCTGTTCTCCAATTTATCAGTCCAACTCGAGCACTTTCATTTCATGGTCTGTATTCAGGTGAGTTTTGAAAAAGGTACATTAGAGCCATGATGACTGAGAAATTACAATGCATACCAATGCAAATTCTGGTTATTGTATCCTGCATAGAAGGCCAGCTAGGCAATTAAATCCTGAATGACAATACCTGCAGCCTCTGAGCAAGACACTGGGTTTCCAGCGACTGCCGTCTAGACAGCAGATAGGGGTGCATTTTGGTTGAAAACACTGCTGTGTCCTTTCCACTACGACATTGATGAGCTTCTCCCTGCAGACCAAATAAAAAACAATCCATTGGTTAAAGGGCAGCCAAATGTTTATAGTGCATTTTTGAGATATCTGCTGGTAGACAGGAATTTCAGATTCTGTTTGCAGGATAACTGGATGATGCTACTTGTTTTAACCTGCTGTTGAAGCTCCAGGTTTTTAGGCTGGAAGTTGGTGTCTCCATCTCTGGATCCCAGCGCCACTTGGGTTTTGTTCAACTCCAGAATTCCTTTGGTCCTGGCAAGATTTTGGAGGTGCTGCCGGAATACTACCAGACCTAGAAAACAAAAAGAAGAGTCGCGGAAATTAAATAACAGCCAAACAAACAAAAACTGCATAAAATGACGAACAGATTACAGACGTTGAGAACAAGATGCATCTCAGCAGATTATAGGAGCTAAATGGCAGGTGCTTTACTGTCCGTTTAATTGGACTGATTCATACCTTGACAAATGGAAGACTTAATAAAGGCTTTTTTTTAAATTTGTATTTCTTCATCATTTATTGGAGATCCAGAGTGAATATGAAATGGGCTAAGAAATGGAGGCACAACAGGGTTTTTCATACAATCTGATACAAATGGGTTTTAATAGCAACATCAAGTGAGAAAGTAACAGAAGAATGATGCAGAACCTGTAAATAGCCAACATCCAAGAAAAGTTAGCACCTTGTGTGAGAGAAGTGTCTGACGCTCGTCGTCCTTCACGAAAGCTGACTGATGAATGATTATGAGCCTTATGCTCCTCTGAGCTCAAGGCCTGGGGGCTGGGATTAGAAGGTTTCAAGCAGGGGAAGGTGGGATCTGCTTGACTGACAGGCATCGCTGTTGGCATGCCTCCATGGGGTGAAGGATCCTCGGCCAGGCTGAGGTCACTGCGTGTGGAGCCCAGATCGTACTCAGAGTCCATGCTGCCTAGAGATGGGTTCAAAGCCATGGAGAGGAGCTTCCCTATTGAAATAATATACCATTTCAGTATCAATTCATGTGTTTGTCTGTCCACCTTGCTATTCAAGCAACCTTCTGACCAGCTGTCAGACAGAAATAGCCATAACATAACCTTAACAACTGCCCATGTGTAACTATTTTAAATCATCCATCCATCAGTTCATCTTCACCATCTAGCTATCCATCCATGACTATCTACTTACCTATTTAACCAAACTTCTGGGTCTGGTTGTTCAAAACATGGTTATCTTTTAACCAGTGGTTAAATCACTAACATTTGTTAAATATAACCTACTGTTAAACTGTTGTTCAAAATTCCATTTAAGTTAACATGTCTCCTGGCCTCCATTATCTTTTAACCAAATGGTTATGTAAACATCAAAATGGCGTTCATCTTACAGGTGAACGCTGCTGGCACGTTCCCGATTGTTAATGCACGCCGTCCAAAACAATACAGATGAGGACCAAACGAGTAACTTCAGTACAGCGAGACAGAACTTCAACATCAGTACCAATTTGGTAGAGAATACCTGTTATATATTTGATTTGTTGCAAGATGATTTGGAACGTCCAATATGAAGAAGCCATGCATTGTTCATTGAGGAGCAGGTTCTTATTGCCCTTAGATTTTATGCAAGCGGCAGTTTTTTCCTCTCTGAGTCATCGGCGATACAATGGGCATCGAGAGAGGAACTGTTAGTAGAGTGGTTAGTGAAGGACACAAAGGCATTTGTCAAGTCCAATCGGTACATTACATGGCCTCGTGACGACATACACGTGCGGAGAGTTAAGGAAGGGGTTAACCTTTCCAGCAGTTTTCCAAACGTCCTTGACTGTATAGATGGTACCCACATCTTGTTGGAAAGGTGGGCATGGCATTGTGGGATTGATTTTGACATAGTGTGATGTCATAGCCAATTGGCTTTGTTAATGGTATGGTTAAATTAGGTTCAAGAAAAAATTTTAATGGCTGGTTAACTAATAGCAGGTTAAAATTTTAAAAGATGGTTACAGGTTAATCTGCTGTTAAAATGACCAGATTTTGAACAACTGGACCCTGGTCATTTACGAGGGGAGGAAATAAATATTCAACATGTCAACTAATTTTCTATTAAACATGGCTCCATTGCAGCTCTTCACAAGAAATGTTGAGCAAACATTTTTAGGCTAGATTTTTTTTTTTAATGGACTGGAATATTAAATTTTTTCTTTTTTCTGTGTAAGTTTATTGCATTAATACCTAATGTCTGCTCAACATTTCATGTGAACAATTACACTAGAAATATCTCATCTCTAGCCGCTTTATCCTTCTACAGGGTCGCAGGCAAGCTGGAGCCTATCCCAGCTGACTACGGGCGAAAGGC
>JAOPUC010000021.1:31147784-31158100 GCA_027564185.1 Cephalocassis borneensis | reverse complement strand
GAAATATTGTCCGTCATGTAGTACTGGATATGCTAGTTGCTATGTAGTTGTTTGCCCCTCTGAAAATGCCGGCGCGCATTACTAGGTCAAGTGTCCCGGATGATGATGTCACCGCAATGCTATGGATTGGGGATATTTACTACTCACTAAGATGTGTGTGTGTGTGTGTGTGTGTGTGTGTGTGAAGTACAGTAACATGGCATAACAGCTTTAAAGCCTATTTAATACTTCAACACAGGGTCAACAGGGAAATCTAAATGTTGCTACAGCAACAGGTTGATTATTTTTTTTTACTAAATCACAAAAAGTTATGTATAGTTACTGTATATTACATTTAACCCTTTTTGAGTCTCCAAAGAAACGCTTCAAGTTGGAGTCCCAACACAAACTCCCTCCTCCATATGGCTCTATTTGTGTGCATCTGGCTCAGCAAGAGGCATACAGTTACAAACCTATATTTCCAGCTTTATTCTCACCTCTGCAAACGTGAAAATTGAAGGCAGAAGGAGTGTGTGACGGGATTAATTAGACAAGGCCAAGTGAAGTCACACTCTTCATGGCAACACACTTGAACCTTCAATTACGCACTGCACAGAGCAATTAAAAGCCTCCGTCTCCTGCACCATCCTACAGAGTCTACCTGTTACTGGGGGCTCACTCGCTCTGTAGGGTCCCTCCAGGGACAGCAGACGGACTACAGGGTCAATCCACAGGTCGGTAATTACAATTGATCAATTGTTGTTGGGAGGTGAAATGACTTGGTTGTTTTAGCTGGGGCTCAATTTGAGAGGTCCATTTTAAGGTCTTATTTATATGTCAGGTGGTTAAGGAAAGACAGTGAGTGAGCAAGACAGAGAGAGAGAATAAAAACGAGAGCTGACAGCTTCTAATCATGATGATTCTGGGCATTTTTGTTTGTTTGTTTCTGTTTTCTGTTGGACTGAATTGAGAGAGAATTGGGCAATTTTGTAGCCAAGTCAATTCCATCTCCTGCCTTTTGACTTTTATGTCTTGCATAAATTTTCCATTTTTGCAAGTGGGTGCAAGAATTTTCTAATCAAAATCTGAATCATCATAGTAAGCATGCAGATACAGAGTATACACAACATACACACGTGTCAGTGTTTTCGATTTAACCTTCACATTCCGTATAAGCATGATACTGGACATGTTTTAGAAGATCGACTGATTATAATATCAGAATAAAGCAGCTGTTTTACTCAAGTGCCCTTCCTGTTGATTTGATATGTACACTGTGTGTAATACAATACATTCTTTGATAGTACATAGTCAGTCTTGTAATGAGCCAGCCGTGGTGAATGATTTTCACCCTATGCTTCATTTTGACATGCACAGTAGGTTCATTCACTTGGATGTGATGTACTTGACTCTGTCCTTTCTGCACCAGGCTCAGCGACGGCACCTCCAGCACCAACTGCATCCATACGGCAGACACACTCGATTGATTTATGCTCCACTCTCTGCCACAAATCACAAACGCTTCACAACCAGGATGTTGGACTGAGCGGATGGTTCTGACTCCACTACCAATAACTGTTTAAGTCTGTCTAAAAAGTAAATATCACTGATTTTTGTCATACATGCATAACAGAACACTATAGAAAAATATGTAATATTTAACAGTTATTCCATGAAATCAAGTCGTCCATGAGCTGATATCTGAGTTGGCTATAAGCCATGTATGATGAGATTGAGTGGAATAACTGTTTTATTCTATTCCCTAGCAAATAATGTGCATGAAATCGCTCGCTTCATGCAATCAAGTAGATAGAGGAAGTCTGTGTGCACATGTGCACACTTACCTTCATTGTATTCTTCTTCTTTTGGGTTTTACAGCAGCTGGCATCCAGTGTTACATTACTGCCATCTACAGGTTTACCTTTGAGTGTGCACTGACAGTTACATCATTCTGTCACTAAACGACCAGCTGATCACACCGAGGTGCTCGCTGAGTGCCGATATTTATTAGTTTGGTCCTGCGTTTCCTTTCCTTCGCAATTCCTTTCCTTCGCAACATAACGTCTTTTCTTCTCCCTTTCCGTTACTGTAGTCAGTCTTTCACATTTCATTCACACACTCACGTCTTCCATTTTCCACTCCTGTTTCAAATTTGTATCCCACAATGCCTTGTGCGAACAGGGAAAGCCCATCAGGTGATGCATGATGTAATATCTTGAATTGCGTCATACGGTATTAAAGCAGGAAAAAATAGCCGAGAATTTTGGGCCATGTGGTCCGAAATTCATTAATTGTTCTATTTTTAAAACACCTAATAAATTTGAAAGTCTGTAATTCAAATTCAGTAGCTTTTCGTCCATTAAGCAAATATAATTGGGTATCAGGGAAAATTCTTTTATGACCTGAACTTGAAAAATCTGAAAGGCAGTCAGAGGCGATTCTAGAGTCTGTTGTGGCCCCAAGCAAAAATTTCCAGGGGGCCCTTCTGACCAGTGTTCATCACCAATATGTTATAAATAATCCGACACCAAAGAAAAATGTAAGAAACCAAAGTTTTTTAAATTCCAAATGTGAAAATACAATAGTAAAAAACAAAATAAATAAGCCCTCAGGCCCCGACTCTCAGGGGGCCCCTGGGCCAGGGGGCCCCAAACAGTTGCCTGCCTTGCCTGTTCACAAGCGTCTGTCTGCGGTCTGTTCATATCCAAACGGTTTTCCGAACCCACCACACATATAAACTGTGTCTGTCAGTGTAGAAAGTGAGACAGTTGGCTGAAATAGCTGTTAAGTGTCATGTGAGAAACAATTGTTCACATGCCACAGATTCGTGTAAGTTTCAGTTTGAAAGTTAGCTCGTCACATGATACTTTGTGGTTCAAAAGTCTTCATATTTTCAAACCTGAACGAAATGTGCATTTTGATTGTACAGGTTTGAAAATATGAAGAGGGTAGAAAGCGTTTTTCTCCAAGTGTGTTCTGTTAATGAGTTGGAGGTAAACAGTTTCTTATGAAAAATAATGCTCAATAAAAACGGCATTATTCCTCATCTTTCAAATGTTCGCTAGCAAGATATCTTCTGTCAGTGCTGGCTAGTTAGTGCTGGCTTGCTAATAATAAAAGGCGGTTTGCATTGTTACAGCTAGCGATTAGGATTCAGTGCATTTGTTTATTATCGTGCTCGCTAACAACAGTTTTATTTCTGCTGGACTATTTGAATGCAACAGCACAAATTGTTGTGATAAATACAAATCGTACATAACAGCAGATTAGAGCGATGGGTATTAGGTCGTATTATTAGTGTTGCATCAATTAAAGTTGCTAAAATGGTTAAAACGTCACATTAATATCTTGCAAATACTGTATACGATTATAGAGAAATGTAGCATAATGTACCGTAGAAAGTAAAGTTTTCTTTTGAAGTGTAGGGAGTAAAAGGGTTACGTGGAAGAAAAGCAGGATATTAAGGTGGTGGTGGTGGTGGTGGTGTTTTTTTTTTTTTCAAGAATTAAAAATATGATAAACTATGCCAACAGGTTCAAATCAGTAAGTAATGTCTGAACTTTTTCCTACTTTATAGTGAATATTGTAGTGGACTTCAGTCCCACTAAACCTTTACAAGTTTGCTTTTGTGTCAATATAAACACAGCAGGTAAGAAACAGACGTATTTCGGGTATGAGAAGTGACACATGTGCATGCACACACACACACACACACACACCTACACACTCACCTGAGTTTCTGCAGTTTGTCGTCTGCCCCTGTGTTGTTTTATGCAAAAAGAGTGCGTCTGGATAGGACACACTGTAGGCCTTATGCAAATCACCTGTCTATCAGCTTGTGTGGGATCGTGAAAAAGGTGAATACCTCTCCCTGAACCCACTTGTGCCAAATGTTGAAGTTTCTCTGTAACCTCCTGCATGTATCTTGCTCCGTCTTCCATTCATGACCGACTCAGGATTGTTGAAGAAATCAAGAGAAGCACAGTCAGATTCTCCTATTTTGAAGGTGAGTATTTTAAATTGAAATTACTTTGCAGCAGACTCTCTTTTTCTCTCTCTCTCTCCCCTTCCCTGTAGTTCACTTCTGTAGCTGTTTTGCAGAATCATATCTCTTTCTGCGGTCTCTTGCTTGCACAGCATATTGACCCATTTAAATGATTTTGACTAGAAGAGATTAGGGAGGAGGGCCTGAGTGACTGGAGGCTGAGCGGGGATCCCCTCAGCCCTTATGAATATTACAACAAGCCCTTTACATAAAGGAGACCTTTTCAAAGTCGGACCCATTAGAATAAAACCTCAAGTTCATTTTCCTGACCGGGTCATGAATTGGCCCAGTGTGCGCATAAAGTAGGAAAATCAGCTATATTTATCATTACAGATATTAAGATGAGCACAGAGGCTGTTGAGCAGAGGGATCCTCAGCATGAACACGCAGGTAAGAAGCTATTCGTCCCTTGTAATGGATGACTGAGACCTTTATTTGTGTTCAAAGGAATTTAATGCTGAACGCTTATTCCTGTGGTGTCCTGGTTAACATAAGATGAGGGGGAAAAAAAGAAGAAAAGTTCATCAGCATGGCGTTACAACCTGTTCTACTCGAAACTGTAAAATGGAAGAAAGAAAAATAGAAAGAACTTGTTCACTTTAGTATTCTATTATAATGGAAGCTACAGGTTTAAATAGTTTAAATAAAGGGTTGTAGGTTTGATGTCGGCAAAACATAAGAACAAAACATTTTCATGCAACCGATATGTTTAACAGCGTAATGTGTTTTGTTTCTTTATTTGGCACCTAAACATTGAAATGTTACAGATCGTATATAGCAATTGTTTTTGGGTCGAAATGCTGAAATTGAAGAAATTCTCAAGTTATTGAACATTTATTTTCATTCTCATTAAACAGACAGGAGTATCTAAATATACACTGTAAATATAAAGGTGCGTTCTTTCATTAGGGGTCCAAGCACATGAATCTACAGAAATCTACAGTGCTTAATCCTTTTTATTATAGAGTTCTTTAGGTGTAGCCCATTTCAAATTTACTTTGTTGATGCGTCTTTCCCATTGGTAGAGGTGTTTTCACAAGAAGGGCACAAGCTTCTCGTGAAAAGCTCTTAAGAGCCGTTTGTGGTTTTGACCAGTGAGTTGTGCTCTTTTTTTCTTGGCTGTCATGGTCTTTTTTTCCCCAGGCAGGTCTGTGCAAAACCATTTAATGACATTCTCGACTGTCACAACGGCATCACACCACGACCATTTTGCATTAATCCCAGTGTTTGTTTGTGGTTTTCCCTGTCTTCTTCCTTATACTGTCACTGATTCAACGATCAATACCACACTTTCTGTTTTGGAGATGAAGACAGTCATTCATTGCACTGACTTACTTTGCGTTTTCCACTATGGAGTAGCAACCAGTGCATCGATTTACCAGCAAAAAAACAAGAGTTGTGTAGCGTGACTACTACATCAGATATAGTAAAACTGCTGAGTTGTTCACTTGTTTATGGTATGTGGAGTCAGCCTTGTATTGCCTAAACTGTAAGGACACAAAGAGAGATGCGTAGAGCTCTCATGTGTGATGGACATAACAAGGACATAAGTGTACCAGGATGTGTATATATATCTATGTGTGTGTGTGTGTGTGTGTGTGTGTGTGCGCGCGCGCATGGGGGTGGTGGACTGTTTGCAGTAAAGTGTTCATATCCTCAGGCCATACTGATACATAGTGAGTTGCCTCTATACGGAACACATGGGTCTGAAATGAGGAACTTGGATTCAGAGAGAGCACGATATAGTAAATGACTGTTTTGTGTAGCATCGTTTCCTGTTGTACGGTACTAAATATCAGTTTCAGGTTTTTCCTGTATACAGGTACAAAATACATTAGTATCATTAGCAACAGGATGATGATGATGATGATGATGTTTTGCAGGGTTATAAAGAATTATTACCGTGTTATCTCCTGCTTCGTACAGAGCATTGTTTATAGTGGAATTTTAGTAGTCAAACATTAACTACATGTATAAGTGATATCAACAATTATAACTATATAACTATGATTATTGTAACTATAATGGTAAATATTAACTGATAAATATATTTACAACTATAACTATGATAATATCTGTAACTACTATTCTAACTATGAAAATAACTTTGGCTATGGCAATATGCATAGCAATAATTCTGTGAGAATGACTATGTTTATAATTAACTTATAACTATGACAATACTACAATTATGACTTTGACTGTGACAATTACCATATTAAAAGTTTAACTAAATGGACTATAATTGGACTTTAATTATCTTGGTAAATACAGCCTTATAATACGTTATAATTAGAACTAGAAGTAAAATTATATCTATAACTAGAATTCTAACTATGAAAATAGCTACAAAATTATTACTTTAACTTTGATTAAAAATGGAGCTCGAATTCTGAATATAACCTTAACAAAACTATAATCATCTAAAACTATCAATAACAATCATCAAATATATAGAGGATATTACATGGTTGCGTGAAGATATGAAGTTTATCTTCAAAATAAACTTCATATCTTCGCACTACCAAGTAATGTTCTTTATATTATATCACATCCACAAAAAATAATAATAATTTTAATATTGAACCGGTTGGCAATTTTGACAATGCATGTCTAGTCAGCGGGTGTGTGATGTCATCGGAGTGAAATATCGAGAAATATGTCACTCAGATTTGTGATGTATTTCGTACAAAAAATGCAAGTTTTTCAACATGAGAAGATAAACTTCATATCTTCAAGCCAACATGTGATTTTCTTTTTATTATATAGTAGACACATTCACAAACAAAGTACCCAAATTTGTCAAAACAATTCATCGATTTCCTCACAAGTGACACAAAGATTTACGTCACGGTTTTGGTTCTCCATGTCCTGGATGGAGCTCGTATGAAAAATACTGTATGAGTGACATATTTCCCAGTAAATACTGATGTCCATATAATATAATGTAATAACCAATTTATAATCATAATGCTCAAACTATAATGGTAAGCATGACCAGAAGTATTATGAAATATTACTGGGAAATATGTCACTCTTACAGTATTTTTCATACGAGCTCCATCCGGGACATGGAGAACCAAAACCGTGACGTAAATCTCTGTGTCACTCATGAGGAAATCGATGAATTGTTTTGACAAATTTGGGTACTTATCTGTATTTACGACTAACAGTAAATATAAAATCCATGATGATAACTTTGACTATGACAATATACCAAAGTTATAACTACAATTATAATTATGGTGGGAAATACAATAGGAAAATAACAAACAATATAATACATAAATAACAGTAACGCTGATTACAATAAGCAATACTCTAATTGTGATTATAACTATAGCTATAAATAAAGAACTGCTACATGTAGCATGAGAATCTATTGTTGTTGGCTGGTCGCAAAAATAAAATAAATAAGCATCTAACGTAACATATACAGTTTTATTTATTTGTTGTCCCCTGCGGGAGTCTTAACCTGTTGTAATATCAATATTGCAACATTTCATCAGAGAACTAGTTAAACCCAGAGGAACAGTCTGCAAGGCAAAGAGTTGTTTTATGTTTAAACAGTTGAGAACTGTTTGTGAGGGTTAAATGTAATATCCATCATAAACAAACACACAGGGAAGTTAATACACGTCGCTAAATGGTGAGCCATTTTATTATTGTTCCTGACAAGAGTGGGGAAAAGTTAATTAGTGGAATTTCTTGCCTTCTTAATGTGTTTGAGAGCAAACCGTAAAAAATAATAAATAATTACAATACAGTCCATCCACAACTATACTAATCCATATTTTGTCAAGAACCAGTCAACTAAGTAAAGAGAAACGACATCCATCATTACTTCAAGACGTGAAGAAGTGACTTTTAATTAATAAAAATAAAGAAAACCCACTGAATTACAAGCTGCGTCCAAACTTTTGACTGGTACTGTATATGCCATAAAATATACAACATAACACAACTACTTGAAAAAAAACGCTACTTATGCATAAACAGGATATTCAGTTTTGGATATTCATATTCATTCAAAAACATTTCCCAAACTGGCTTAAAACAAATTTTGTCTCGCTGTTAAATAATGTGCTCTCGAGTAATAATTAGGACCAACCCCCTATACTTAACATAAGTAACGTTAATTGCTATTGTTGATACTGATTTCATAAAATAAGGACTTGAGAAGATCTTGAAAAGTCTAATGAGTCCATACTGTATCAGGATTTTAGACAGGCACCCTATTCGAGCCCTATTTTATCTGCGATGTTTATATGACAGAAAGAGAGAAAAACTTTTAACAGAGAACAAACGAGCCAGCGATGCACCTGGGGGTTTGTAAACATTCAAATATGAGGGCTTGCGAAAGGTTGCCATGGATACGTTCCCATTTGCATGGGCGCTTCATTTCCATACTGGAAGTTTGGCTCGGGGAGGAGCGCCGATTTCCATAGCGCAGGACGAGAGCGCACTGATGCGCTAACCACAGCCTCACATGGCCCTATTTGAATTTCAAATCAGGACAGATTACCTGGATCCAACAACCTTTGAACTTGACAGAGGCCTTGACAAAACTTGGCATCCATAATGGTGAACATGGCACAAAAGGCCCCAGAAGACCCAATGAAACGGCGATAATTGAGAAATTAGCTACTTGCTGGTTTCATAGAGGGAAAATATACACACTTTTCTATAGGAATGCCTTCAGAAGAGTTGTGAAAAAACGTGATGTGTGAAAATGGAATTGTGAAATGACTTAACTATGTTCCATTCTTTCTGCAGAAATCGAACAAAATGGCATCGACTTCACAAGACAGGTAAAAACACATGACGATAATTTATTGGTGAGTTTGGATGTCAAATAAATTATCTCCATACGTTAATGGAATGTCAGCCATAATTAACCTTGATGTATTCGAAGTTACGTTGGCCCTTTTTCTCATGTAATGCTATGCAGAGGACTGTAATGTGTCCCATGTACAGGAACTAGCCTCAGGTTCCCATTTGCATAGGTTCTAGCCTCAGGGCAGGGAAGGAATGTTTTTCAAAAGCTACCTCCTGTTGAACAAGTCAGACAACCTTGGTGTGAATACACACACATTCACGCACAAACGGACACCAGGGTACATGTGACTCTTACCCAAGCTATTATACGCAAACATAATACAAAGCAGTAATAAATAGTTTCGAAGTTTATAGTCACTAAATCAAATTTTTCCCAAGACTGTCAAGTTAATTAATATATATATATATATATTTTTAAAAAAAAAAACATTTCTTCTTTCAGAATTACAGCTGGAACGTTTCTCTTTGTTTAGGAACCTCTAGGATGCACAGTGTAGTTCACAATGTAACTCGGTATTTCCTGGTTTCTAGATAAAGACCGAGGACCTGAACGATTCTCCTCACTCCGCCTCGTCGCATAAGACATGCCATCTCACGCAGGGTTCACCAGCTCCGACAGGGCAGCTGCCTGGGGTACGCCATACACAGTCCTACCACAGATCATCCACTAAATCACACAGTATTCTAATGACACGAGCATCATGAACGCTTTTGTGTCGTGTTTTCAGGACTTGCCATCACTGCACCCACTTCCCCAGCTGGTCCTCATGTCTGGCTCACACCTTTCCTCATCTTCACCGTTCCTCCTGTCCCAGGCTCAAACCGGGCACCAAGGTCAGGCATTTATAACCATGCAGTACTTCCTGAACAGTATGCATTATATCAGTTTAAATCAGCACCTCCTACAAATACAGTGTTCCTATGTTACTGGATAAAAAAAAAAAAAAAACACCACCAACACAAGGTTAAAACATACCAGTTCCCTCACCAGCCTGACTTTTTTCTCTTTCTTGAAGTTAATAAAAGAAACAAATAAAAAAAAAAACCCTTACAGATTGTAACAAAGTGCTGATATTGGAGATAATTATTTATTATTTTTGTTAACAAAAATTAACCTGGGGTTAACTGGATAACTTCAAGTTCATTTAGCCCTGAGGCACAAAACAACATTTTTTTTCCTCTTTTGTTTTTTTAATCATTGTACGTTTTTATAATTCTTTTGTAAGCCATGTTTCTCTTGTGTTTCTTCCAGTGTGCACAGACTATATATATGATACTGGTTAAAATTTGGGGGGCACAAGATTGATTGATTATATATTATTCACTGATTTTAAAACATTTAATAAAGGCATCTCGGGCGGCACGGTGGTGTAGTGGTGGTTAGCGCTGTCGCCTCACAGCAAGAAGGTCCGGGTTTGAGCCCCGTGGCCGGCGAGGGCCTTTCTGTGCGGAG
>JAOPUC010000021.1:27708358-27722730 GCA_027564185.1 Cephalocassis borneensis | reverse complement strand
AGCTCCTTCAGTGTTATCTTTGGTGTTTTTGTTGCATCTCTGATTAATGCCCTCCTTGCCCGGTCTGTGAGTTTTGGCGAGCAGCCTTCTCTTGTCAGGTTTGTAGTGGTGCCATATTCTCTCCATTTTGCTGTAATGGATTTAATGGTGCTCCCTGGGAACTTTGATTGCAAACAGGTAGACCTTAATCAACTGATTATGCGACTTATGAAGTGAATTGGTTGGACCAGCTCTTATTTAGGGGCTTCATACAAAATGGGGTGAATACCTATGCACACTCCACTCCAGATTTCTGGTTTTTTTTTTCATCTTAATTATTGTTTGTATGACAATAAAACAACAATTTTCACATTTAAAATGGTAGGCATGATGTGTAAATCAAATGGTGCTAACCCTCCAAAAATCCATTTTAATTCCAGCTTGTAATGCGACAAAACAGGACACACATCAAGCTGGATGAATACTTTTGCAAGACACTGTAGTTTGGGATGTATCTAACCAACCAAATTGGCGCTTGGTCCAATTAATGCTCATGATACAGGACCCTATAAAGGTGATGGTCAGCCATGAACAGCTGATGTTGTCCGGCTAAAAACAGTTGTCTTGGTTTGGCAGGGCATTAAGAGCTGTAGCCTGTTTCATTCTGCTTACAAACCTTTCACATGAGGCAATGGTGATCGCTACTACAGTACAAGAAGCACAATAAAGCAGCTGTCAGAAGTGGAATGGAAAAATATATTGGGAAATGTAATATAGGGGAGCGGCGGTGGAGTGTGAGCATGGCTCATATTCATTTTCAAGGTTGGTCTTGAATCTCAGTCAGGAAACTGCAGATCAATTGGTATTTTTGGAACGCACCAGCTCAGGGATCTAAGCAGGTCCCTGATACGAAACCTCACAGCTGGAACAAGAACATAAATCAAGTAACACTAAGATTTTGCGCAGGAACATAAATCAAGTAACACCAGAACCCCACACGTGATTAACAGGACAAGGGTTCATAACCTACTTAGGAAACAGTGTGAAGAACAAACAGTGAGGGGGTGTTTAAAGGTGTTTCGCCTTGTTTTAACATTCGAGCATAGAGATCCTGTACCGACTGTTTGTCTGGATCGATGTGTACACAGGAAGTCATTACTTTTCCTTTCCTTCGAGAATAGGGCTACTGTCTCAGTAATGAGCCTTGTATATTGGTACATACAGTACTTAATTAAGACATGGTGACGCATATTCATTAGCACTGAGACATGACATAGACATGAGGGAGGAGCTAGGTGAGCTATTAAAACCTTAATTGCTCAGTGGGTGGAAAATATCGAGTTAATGCCATTGCACTTGTATAAATGACAAATGAGTTGTTGTTTTTTTTTTAAGCTGATCTTAAGGAAGGCTTCCATGGAAATGAGTAAGACGTGTAATGAGGCCTGTGTAAGCATTTAAAAAGGATTTTGCTGTTGATTAAGCACAGGTATTTACGTGACGTGCGGAACACCCCAGAGTATATCGTACGTGCTTTGGCTTATATCTGATACGCCACAAAGCAGCATGTGTGTATCTGTAAAAGATTGATTTTTTACTTTTTTTTTTTCCTCAAGAGCACATATTGTTTTCTCTGCTCAGCTCTCGCAGCATGCATGTCCTGCTCATTTAGCTGGTATAATCATGTCAGTCTTCTGAAACATTACTCTGCTTTCACTTCCCCATTCATGGGCACAGAGACTGGCACTCACTTTGCCTCCGTCTGGCACCAGATACCGGATACCACTCCTGAGAGTTACTTTACTTTCAGCTTCAACTCTGTTCTGTGTATCAGTCCAGTGTTACATCGATATCACTTCCTCTGCGTTAATACCATTACACACCTGGTACAGTAAGACCATGGGTGAAGCGGATAGCTCCAAGTACAGGTGTGAAAGGCGGTCAAATGTGTCCCAAATACGTATACTGTCACGCTGAAGGACCACCTGCTGTGTAAGCAGAAGTATATCCTCATTCCCATGACAACGGCATCCATATTAAAGTGAGACAACAGGCAACAACAGGCTAAATGCTTTAATTTCCAGGAGACTTCGCACCAGAGTTTACGCTGGACTTTATTTGAAGGCCAATAAGGCTGTTAATATTCCAGAATTCCAGCCTTGTAGAATGACTCCTGGACATGTTTTAAATAGCCATATAATTGACAGCTATTCCACGAAATCGAGTCGTACATGAGCTGATGGCTGACGAGCTGCGTAGCGCCGAGTCTGCTTCAAGCCACGTACCACGAGATTGAGTGGAATAACTGTTTTATTCTATCCACATTCACTGGATTTTGAGAAACCGCTACTTTTATTTTTTGCAAATTCGATAACTTTTATACAAACCGTCCGACAAAATCATTTCCGCTTAGAATGTAAACAAACTGGCCAAATGACAGGAGCAATTTGTGAAAAAAAAGATACGTTCTTACCATCAAATACTTTCATTCCATTTTTTTTTTCTATTTTTGGGGTTTTTATTTCGTCCTCGGTTGGTTCAGCAACACGCTCCGCCATTTTCACGTGCCTGATTCCTAATATTGGCATAGAAAGTGAAGGAGTAATGGAGAATTACAAACGGTCATCTACACTCGCCGGCCACTTTATTAGGTAGACCCATCCGCCTGCTGTTTGATGCAGTTCTCTGATGGTGCGAAAAACAAAAAAAACATCGAGTTGAGTGAGCGACAGTTCTGTAGGTGGAAACAAATTCCCTGTTGATAAGAGAGGTCAGAGGAAAAATGGCTAGATTGGTTCGAGCTGCCAGGAAGGATTTAGCAACTCATAGCAACTCTTTACAACCGTGCTGAGCAGAAAAGCATCTCAGCATGGATTCCACTCCTGCAGCCAAGAACAGGAATCTTAGAATCAAGAACATATAAAGGGTATATGCTAATTATACGTAATATAGCTTATATTGAGTACTTTTTCTCCCCGTACATCTGCGTGTAGATGTGAATGCTTTCACACAAGTCAGAACAAGAGGCAGTTCAGAGCGACTCTGATAACAAAGCCACTATTAACATACTCGTACTTCTGACAGAGCGCACTTGTATTAACACACACTCACCATTATGCCATGGTAGGAAAGCACAATGGTCCCCTACAGACTCTTGTCTCTTTGTCTCTGTAATTACGTCTCATTCAGGTAAGACAGATTAAAAGGGAACTACGGAAAAGCATTGGAGCAAAATGTTCTCCAGCTTATGTGCGATCAAGCTTGACAAAGTGGCAAATGTAAGATATGGCGGAACAGTTCGTGGCGGATTAACTCAAAGTCTGGGGATCAGCAAGGATTTGTGTCGTTTCCTTGTTTATTCCTAGCGCATGAGACGTTTCGCTGTTGAAATAAGCATGTCGGAGTCCTAAGGGAAGGGTTTCCCCCCCTCCACATGCAGATTGCTTGAATGATAGAACAACAAAATGTATGTTTGCATGTTTTTGGAAGTATAATTGTGTAATTAGAGCTCAGGAACCGTAAACATCCTGAAAGCAACATTTATCTATTCATGTGCTGCCTGCTGCTCGAGGTTTGCATGTGTAATTTTCTTGGTTTCAGTTGGACAAACGCAGGTTGTATTTTTACATGTATTTATTTATTTGTCTGTGTAATGATAGTTACATTCATAAATACAGTACTGTGCAAAAGTCTTAGGCACCTTGTGTTTTGTTTTTCATACAAACTTTGTTATAGATTTCTAGTTTATGACTTGTACATTATCGAGTCGGTACCAAAACATTTTAGAGTTCCAAACGTTACAAAATTAAATGTTATAGAAAAATAAAATGTGTGTGTGTGAGAGCAGGATATTCCATTAGCGAGCACTTTTCAGATTAAAAAAAGAAAACAATGAAGGCGACTGGGTTTTGGTGCAAAATGAAGAAGCGAGTGTGACAGTCAAAGGGTCCAGAAGAACTGTGGATGGGTCTGTAAGACGCTCAATAAAACCTACAGCTCATTTCCGCATCAAACTGCACTCGTTGGACCTGAGCCTACTATTTTTATTTATTTAAACAAAGGGTCGTCTCACACCAAATATTGACTTTGGCTCATTTATTATGGCTTACTGACTACTGTTTATGGGCAGCATGGTGGTGTAGTGGTGGTTAGCACTGTCACCTCACAGCAAGGAGGTTCTGGGTTCGAGCCCAGTGGCTGACAGGGGCCTTTCTGTGTGGAGTTTGCATGTTGTCTGTCTGGGTTTCCTCCTACAGTCCAAAGATGTGTGGATTAGGTCGTCTGCTCTAAAGTGCCCGTATGTGCACCAGCCACCAGATGAGGTTTTGGGTCCCTTTGGTGTGTGCTATAATCACCCAAGAGAATTCAGCGAGGCGAGTTGATCACTTCCTGGATGGCCGACCCTCAACTATGTGGATGGTGACAGACAGACTGCTGTTTAATGCTGAAACGTTTCATTTCATTATTTTAAAGCCATTTTTGGTCCACAGCATTTCTTTATATGTGCCTAAGACTTTTGCACAGCACTGTATATATCAGTCCTGTGCTCGATTTCTTGTTCTTTCATCTTAATGTGCTCCTTATTTTGTAAATGGTGGAATCATTACATTCTAAGTTCTCACTTTAATTTTAGCAACCTGGTGAGCTAGTTATTTCAGGACATTAACCAATGTTGATATTAAAAATAATTTTATATAGAGTATGTGGCAGCCAGGGAAAACTCCTCACATGGGGGAAGCCATAGCCTAAAGGTTAGAAACGCAGCTTTGGGACTGAAAGGTCACTGGATCGATTCTCTGAACCAGCAGGAATGGCTGAAGTGCCCTTTGAGCAAGGCACCTAGCCCCCAAGCTGCCCTGTGTATGTTGTACGTTGATCTGGATAAGAGCATGCATTTAATGTAATGAAGTTTTGACATATTTTACTTTACATAATTCTACATACAAAACTGAAATGTGTTCCTGCTTGCATCTCAGTCACAAGTTCTAGTATTTTAGTCTGGGAAAGTGAAAAGAGGGAAAAATTTCCATTTAAAGATTTCCTTCCGAAAAATTCCTGAAAGTCTGAGACCACACTGAAAATCCGGGATATTTTTTTCCTCGTTTAAAATCAGTAATAAACAGAAGGTTTTATCATTTTGAAATATTTAAAACAAAGAACGTATATGTTCAATATCGTGACTATTTAATATTCAAGATTCTCCACCGTTTTTGGCTCCTATGCCAGTAAATTTGTGATCTTGGCCATGTTAATGTTTATGCTTTGTACAAAAGGTCAGATTTTTCCTCATGACTTAACTCTTCTTTTGCAGCCTGTGCTCAGACGACCCTCCGATGGATTTAATCAAAAATGGATCGACAGGTTTTACACAAACTTGTGAGGTCCAGGCCAGCTCGCGTGCACATTGTCATTAAAGCAAAAAAAAAAAGATATTTCAAAGATTCTACTTTTCACACAAGTTGTTGTCAAAAATATAATTTGTAATGAAAATCGCTGGACAATCCCGGATTCCGAAAAAGTTGGGACACTGTGTAAAACGTAAATAAAAACAGAACGCAATGATTTGCAAATCCTTTTCAATCTATATTCAATTGAATACAAAGACAAAATATTTCATATTTTTACACTCATTCTGAATTTGATGCCTGCAACACATTCCAAAAAAGTTCACCACTGTGTTACAGCACCTTTTCTTTTAAAAACACTCAGTAAACATTTAGGAACTGAGGACACTATTTGATAAAGTTTTGAACATGAAAACTCCCATTCTTGCTTGATATATGAGTTCAGTTGCTCAACAGTCCGGGGTCTTATTTCAATGAGAGGCAAACAGGCCAGTTTAGCGCCTGCACTCTTTACTATGAAGCCACACTGTTGTAATATGTGCACAATGTGACTTGGCATGGTCTTGGTGAAATAAGCAGGAAGAGCCCTGTAAAAGATGTCACCTACTGGAAGCATTTCTGCTCCAAAACCTGTATGTACCTTTAAGCATTAAATGGTGCCTTCACAGATGTGTAAGTTACCCATCCCATGGGCACTAATACACCCCATACCATCACAGATCCTGGCTTTTGAACTTTGTGCTGGTAACAAACTGGATGGCCCATTTCCTCTTTAGCCTGGAGGAAACAATGTGCATGATTTCCAAAAACAATTTGAAATGTGGACTCGTCAGACCACAGCACAGTTTTCCACTTTGCATCAGTCCGTCTCAGATGAGCTGAGGCTCAGAGAATTCGACGGCATTTCTGGATATTGTTGATATTTTGCCTTCACTTTGCATGGTAGATGTCGTGATGAACTGTTACTGACAATGGTTTTCTGAAGCGTTCCTGAGCCCATGTAAAATTCCTTCAGTTACAAGATGTTTGAGAGTTTTCTTGCATGTACTGCCCTTTTCAAATCTCCCAACAATATTTCAATGGGGTTCAAATCTGGGCTTTGACTAGGCCAATCCATAACCCTCCATTTCTTCTTTTTGAGCCATTCCTTGGTGGAGTTACTAGTGTGCTTACAATTGTTGTCGTCGGCTATCCATCGCTAGCGATAATGACTGCTTCATTAGGATGCGCAGAAACACAGATGGGCCACGAGGCCCGCACCAGAGCGACAGAGTCGTCCGCAGTGGTGGCACGAATGTCTGACTTCATAAGCCCTCGTATACTCCCTTTGACGCTTGTCTTCAATTGCGGACACTGAGCTTTTAACTATGCTTCGCCACATCGCTCTATCCAAGGCATCCCTTTCCCACGTCTGATCGATAATTCCAGCATTCTTCATGTTCCTCTTTAAGATGTCTTTATACCTGAGTTTCTGTCCTCCTTGTCTCCTCTTTCCTTGGCTCAGTTCTCTGTAGGAAACGGCAGTGGGTAGTCGCGTGTCAGGCATGCGCCAGGTGTGTCCAGCCCAACAAAGTTGGGAGGCTGTGATAAGGGCTTCCACGCTTACTTTGTGTGGAGACGTCTTGAAGAGGAACATGAATGCTGGAATTATCGATCAGATGTGGGAAAGGGATGCCTCAGATAGAACAACGTGGCGAAGCATAGTTAAAAGTCCTGGTGCGGCCCTGGCCCTGTGGCCCATCTGCGTTTCTGCGCATCCTAAAGATGTAGAAGTCCTCAGGCTGGCTTGCCTGAGGACTTCTACATCGGGGACCTTGTCCTGCCATCTTATTTTGAGGATTTGACCCAGGTGTCTGAGTTGTAGCTTAGTCGGTTTCTTGAAATGTTTACGATAGAGCGTCATGCATTCGGTGTGCTTAGGATCATTATCTTGTTGAAGGGTCCACCTCCGGTTCAGCTTCAACTTTTGAACAGATTATGTTCACCTTATCTTCAAGCACTCTTTGATATGATTCAGAATTCATTGTTGAATCAGTGAATGCAGTCCCTGAGGCAGTGAAGCAACCCCAAACCATCACATTTCCACCACCATGCTTCACAGCTGGTATGAGGTTCTTCTCCTGAAAAGCCATTTTTGGTCTGTACCACACGTGTACTCTTACTGTGGCCAAACAACTCCACCTTTGATTCGTCTGTCCGGGGCACGTTATTCCAGAAGGCCTGGTCTTCGCCTACATGTTCACTGGCAAACTGTAGTCTTGCTTTAATGTTCCTTTAGCCCAGTGAAGACTTTTTCCTGGCACACCTGCCATGCAGGTCAAATTTGTCCAGTCTCTTTCTGATTGTAGATGTATGCACTTTCACACAAACAGTTCCAAGATTTACCTGCAGATCCAGTGATGAAATGTTGGGTTCTTGGAGACTTCTTTTAGCATCAAATGGTCTGCTCTTGGGCTGTATTCACTGGGGCGGACAGTCCTGGACAAATTAGCAGTTGTTTGAAATCTATGCCACTTGTAGATGATTTTCCTGACAGTGAAAATGATTTATTTCTAATAATTTAGAAATCTTTGTAAATCTCTTGCCAGATTCGTAATCATCCACAACCTTTTTTTTTCCTGAGGTCCTTGGAGAGCTCTTTAGATCTTGGCATGATGACGCCACACACTTCAGTAGCAAAGAGAACAATTAGATCGGTTTAAATTCGATCAGTTCCACCTGCACCTCCACCTGCAGGAGGTTCGAATCAATGGCACCTGATCTGGAACACCTGACTCTAATTTTATGGACTGTGATAAATGGAAGCATGTACTCACTTTTTTCCAGGATGTCCTTACTTTTTTTGACTGATTTTTTTTTTATTATGAAAACGACTACATAATGTTAATTTTATGCATCATTCATTGGAGTACATCACCTTTATCTGATCAGAGAGAGAGAGAGAGAAATGTTTGCTTGTTCAAATATGTTGAGAAAATTCGACAGTTTCCATGGGATGTACTTATTTTTTCACATGACTGTACATCTGTGTTGCTGACCTGCCTTTTGTGTGTGACGACCTTTATATCGTAGCTCATATCTCATTCTCTCTCAGTCTATTCCCGTTTTATGTGCTCGATAGTCGGGGGTGGGGAGAAAGAGATCTAGAAATTGTCAAGAGAGAGAAAGAATAGGGACGAGATGATAGAGGGGAAGAAGGGCTGTCGGTCTGAATTGATCTCGAGATAAGCGGGCTGCTCTCCAGGTGAAGAGACTTATAGTTCCTGTCTAGCTGTCACTAACACTTGCCATGGCACAGAAGAAGTGAACGAGGGAGGAGGGAAAAAGTGTGTGCGTGTTTGTTTTTATATACTACTGAGGACCAAATGTCCCCAAAGGATGGTAAAATCTGACAGTTTTGACCTTGTAGGGACATTTGGATGGTCCCCACAAGGAAGTTGTGTTTAAAAAAAAAAAACAGAGCCAAGAAGTTTCCTTTCCATTACTGAGGTTAGGTTTAGGTGCAGGTACAGCATTAATTAACTACAATAATAATTATATCAATGGAAAGTCCTCACAAGGATAGTGAGACAAACACGTGTGTGTTGGACCTGAATTGTCACGAAACAGAAGAAAAGGAGGGGAAACAATAAAGGAGAGTGAATGATGATGGGTGTTTTTAGCAGCAGGTTTTATATTTTGTGTGTGTGTGTGTGTGTGTGTGTGCACAAATGAGAAGAGGAACATCTGGATTGTGGCGATAGTCGCTCTGACGCATCACGAGAGGAATGAATCAAACACAAACGTGTGTACAAGAGAGAACAAAATGACAAAAGGAAAAGGAGGATGAATAAAATGCAGGGAACGTAGGATGGAAAAGATGACAGGTTTACATTCCATTCAGAAGAGCGGGGTCGTAAACGGACGAGTGACCATGGAGATGATGACGGGATGAAAAAGCAAACAGGAGCGTTGGCTCTTTGGTCCAATATAGTATGCACTTGTTGACTTGTCCTCACCACTTCCCCCTTCCTCCCCACTTCTCAACTTCACAGTCATTCCAAACACAGTTCCTTTGCGCACCGTGGCCTTTGGATGCCCAAGGGATTGAGTTCACGTGTCTAGATGTCAGGAGCTGAATTTGTTCGAAAGCTATTGCAAGTGGAAGGCCAAATGGTTCAGAAGTATAAAAAAGCAGAGGAACAACGAAATAACTTAATACATCCATTTTTTCCCCTGCTTGTGTTCTGCAACAAATTGATGCAGCTAAACTAGCTCACCTGTCGGTGAGTCTGTTTTTAAGTCAGTTATCCAATACGAATGCCACTTTGTACTTTATCAGTTTACAGCTACATTTAATGAATAATACCAATAAAGACAGGGATCATGTTATCGCAAATATCCGTTCGATCACCATAAACAGTTTCAAAACACTGACGCTGGAGACTCCTTCCAAAAGTGTTAACTAAATGACTTTTTAAGGAAATCCATTTATGTGGAGCCACACAGGTCCCTCTACTTTAGCTGTTACTGTAGAAATGACATTGTATTAAATACGTGAATTAGTGCACGAGTATAACTTGTGCTAGTGGCACGTCGTTTAAATGACTCCATTTTTAAATACACAAAAAATAGGCATGTAACAGTATATCATGCAATGATGAATTGCAATGCAAATTTATGATGACTTGAATCGATGAAATAAAAAACAAATGGCGATTATTATCATGCTGCGTAATCTTTGTTTTTCCTAGCTGTTAATCTGCTGTTTAGACAGCAAAGGATACAATAAAGTACATTATTATACATACGGGCCACTTTTTCCATGGAATAAAAACATGTACTCTATTCCCTTCTAGTGGGTTTACTGCGATATTGTTATCAGATCATTTATCCTCCCTGTATTACACCGCTCTCCCCAGCGGAGAATGAGCATTGTTATAATATTGCACATCGTCAAGACAACACGATATCACACATCAGAGCTCATGCAAAGATCCAATGACAAAACTTTTCTGCTGCGCATGCACACAATCATTTCTTTATCCACCGGGAAAGAGAGAAGACAAGGTTAATCCAGTGCTACTGCTAAGTTTAAGCACTAAATAAATAAACTGAAAACTGAAACTAAAAGATGCGCAAGGCTACCAAAACTTCATTATAGAGTCTTCACACATATTTACAAGAGAAAAACATACCAACAGACATTGAAAAACTGGAAAAGAGACACGTCAGAGATGTAAAACTTCCACACTAGTGAGTGACTGACTGTGACAATTTGTAAACAAATATGGCTGTGAGGTTTGCTTCGTTAAAAGCGGAAGATTTTGAGAGAATTTTGGCTGCCGGGTTGCTCCATTGTGTGTATTTGTCGATGTTGATTTTAAAAGTAACTAAGTAAATTACACAGGCAAAATAATATTTGGGTTGACTGCGCTAGCATTGGCCTTCACTAACACTACACTGGCTGGAAGGTAACTGGATTGCCGCGCTAACAGCACAGAGTCACGGGTAAGCTAGCATTGGCCTTCGCTAATGCTACACCAGCTAGAAGGTAACTGGACTGCCGCGCTAACAGCACCGAGTTGCAGGTAAGCTCGCATTGGCCTTCGAGAATGCTGATATGAAGTGTGTGTGTAGTATTATAATAATAATGGCTTTTTTCATGGTCTATCAGATATATTCCATTCAGCTACTCGTCTTCGACTTGTTCAATATCATGCTAGCTGAGTGGAATATATCTGACATACCACTCAAAGCCAGCCAGTTTTATTTAAACAGCAGGAATGCACATGACTTCACCATAGGTGGAAGTAACACAGCTCTAATGCCACAAAAACAGATCTAAAATGATCGAGCTGTTGTGTGATGGCCTGTACAAATAAATTTAACAAGAAATCAGAGCTCTCTCTCTTTCAGACTGCTGAAAGAGAAAGAAAAGAGAAGCAGATGGAGGTAGTACACATGTTCATAAAAGTTTATTAAGAAAAGCCGCATTTGTTTAACTTTTTTTTTATTTTTAACAAAAGGAATATTTAAGTTGCTAAAGAATAGGAAAATGATTGTTGCCTTTTTTTGTAATGCAATTTCCTTCATTTGATTTCTTTCAAAAATATCATGGGAACATAGACTCATGAACCCAGTATCGTGAATCGAATTGAATTGTGAATTGAGTGAATTGTTACATACCTTTCTAAAAAAAAAACATACAAACAAACCTAGGAATAAGTGAAAATTGTATCAAGAATTGTTTAGTATTATAACTGAGAATTATTATATGTAAATGACATTATTTTTGGAATAATCTAGACAAAAATCGTTATCGCACATTAGGCACAAAACATAGTTGCAGTTTTAGTGCATGTTAACATGAGCATTGTTTTCAAGTCTTTCAAACATAGGCTGAACAGATTGGGCCTCCAAATGCAGCTGCCTTTAATAAATCACTCGTTTAGAGTCGCATTAGGATCCAAGAGCGAGCAGAGCTACTTCAGAGCTACTTTATCAAAACATGACAGCTAATATAGCTTACGTCACGAGCTTGTTACTAAACTGTCCCCTACTTTTGCTAGCACCCTCTACTTTTGTGACCTTGATCTTGTAAACAAAGAACCTCCTTTAGGTTTTTGTTCGTTTTTTAACACCAGATGTAGTGCAGATCCTGAAATAACTAGCTGCATTTACCATTTCAAAAAAAAAAAACCTAACAGAAAATCCTGATCAAAATGAAGAGATCCATGTGACCTTAAAGTGCTGCCATCTGTTTCAACAATTTGTTGGGAATGTTCGAGCAGCGAGGGGTGAAATGCTTTTCAAAGGACAGTGTCCGTGTTTCTCTCCTCCTCTTATCTCATCCACATGAGACGAGATATAGTTTAAACTGCTGTGTCTCCTCGATGAATCTTGATTACTAAGCAAAGACAATTGTTCCATTAGCAAATTAGCAAGCTTTTCTCACACACACGCACACACACTCTCTCTCTCTCGCTCGCTCTCTGCCCTGCGTGTTCATATCCCTGCGTCTTCATATCCCTGTATTACAGATTGATTTCATGCGCCCTGTGACGCCGATAGAAATGATTATGTAAAGTAATGAAGTGAGACAGTTCATTGATTCATGGGAAGGTCAGGACTGAGGTTACGGCCATCATCTCGAGCATCTTTCTCACACACACAATGCTAACTCTGTAACATTGACACCCTCCATGACATTAATGAAGGACTTAATGTGATCAGAATTAATATGGATGTTATATCATGTCTCCTGTTTGATGTGATTGATTAGTCCCTGACTAGCAGAGTTCCTTTTATTCGGAACAAAACCCCTCCCAATCAAATCATCAAAGTACAGGCAAGCACATAGCTTACCGTATGTACTGTACATAATTTCCAAAGCTAGCATTAAACCGCATTGCACAAAGGTGAGTAAGATATAGCTGATGTCCAAAGCTAGCATAACACTGTGTTATACAAAGGGAAAAGGTTAGCATAGAGCTAAGAGTCAACAAAGCTGGAATAAATGATAGCATTGGCTGTTAACCGTGGCTGGTGCGAATCTTGCTCTCTTCCAGGATATCTTAAATAAGTACACGGTATGACCAAAAGTATGTGAACACCTGACCATCACACCCATATGTGTCTCCCCAAACTGTTGTACAAAATTTTACAGGAGATCTTGTATGCTGTAGCATTTACAATTTCCCTTCACTGGAACTAAGAGGTCTGAACATGTTCCTGTATGTCAGTGCCCCTGTGCACAAAGCAAGGTCTATGAAGACATGGTTTGCCAAGGTTGGAGTAGAAGAACTCAAGTGTCCTGCACACAGCCTTAACCTCAAACCTACTGAACACCTAGGAATGAACTGGAACACCAAACGTGTCCCAGGCCTCCTCACCCAACATCAGTGCCTGACCTCACTAATGCTCCTGAGGCTGAATGAGCGCAAATCCCTACAGCCACGCTCCAAAATTATAGGAAAGCATTCCCAGAAGAGTGGAGGTTAGTATAACAGCAAAGGGGGACTAAATCTGGAATGAGATGTTCAACAAGCACATATGAATGTGATTAGACAGGTGTCGACATACTTTTGGCCATATAGAGAAAGACAGAGACAAAGAGAGAGAGAGACATACAGAAAGCCAAAATACATCCAGAGAGGATACATTTGATCTTGAGCCCAGGTTACTGCCTGTGTGGTCTCCCCAAGTCTACATAAGTTTCCTTCAGGGTCTCCAGTTTCCTCCCACATCCCTCATCAGCTGTCCATCGCTAGCAATGATGACTGCTTCATTAGGATGCACAGAAACGCAGATGGACCATGAGGCCCGGAACAGAGTGACAGAGTTACCTGCAGCAGCAGCATGAATAGCCTGGCCAAGCCGCCATGGAATGTCTGGCCTCGTGAGCTCTCGTATACTATTCTCCTCTCCTAACGAAGTGCCTTGTACAGTAAGGTAAGACAAACGATGTCGTGCCCCCATCATGTTCTCTCTCTGGACCTCCAGACCTGATACCAAATAGTGCACAAAAGTGCCATAGACCTGACAGGTATGGAAGTTGCCCCGCAGTGACAACTAACTTGCCGAGTGATGCCATCCATTGACCATTTGAGTAGCTCTTCCACATGCCTTCTGGTGGTGTGCCATTGACCCTGTTGGTTTCATCTGCCACAATGCACCAAAAAGCACCCTGCTGCCAGCGCCTTATTGGTGATGTGCTATTTAACCCATAGCTGGAACTCAGGCAGGCGGTACCACTCCAGATCAGAGTGGACCTGGGAGCAATGGTGATTAAAGGGTAACTCCACTTTCCCCAATACTCAAGTCCTCCTGAACCTCAGACTCATCACCAGTTGCAGTTTAAAGTCATACCCAGGACTATAAAACTTCCCACCTCCGTAAAACCTGCCAACAAGTACAACCCCGATTCCAAAAAAGTTGGGATAAAGTACAAATTGTAAATAAAAACGGAATGCAATAATTTACAAACCTCAAAAACTGATATTGTATTCACAATAGAACATAGACAACATATCAAATGTCGAAAGTGAGACATTTTGAAATTTCATG
>JAOPUC010000021.1:27242698-27253582 GCA_027564185.1 Cephalocassis borneensis | reverse complement strand
TTTGTTCTTCTGTAGTAGCTATTGTTGACTAGCTAATGTCAACAACATAGTAGCTAGTATGTTACTGTAGCAATGTTGAGCAAGCCGGAGCGCGCTGCTTAATTTGAGGGGGAGCAAGCCGGAGCGCGCTCCGGAACCTCGGACGTTGGCGTGTACAGTATGTGTATGGCGATGGGTTTTTAACGACATGTGGGCCGAAGTCAGGTAAAGATGAGGGGTTCGTGTACTTCCGTACGTCAGTGAACAATCCTGGTACCGCCTTGCACTGAAGGACTCAAGCGTGACGTCCAAAATGGCAGCCTAACGATGCATCACATGACTTGGTCACGTGGGTGAAATAGGTCAATAGGTTGACATGTATGACACGTTGTCAGTCAGGGTTCAGTCTTCACAACAGCGTGTTGCATGAGAGCGGATTGAGACGAGCACTCGAGGCTTTTACTTGGTCAGTAAAACTTTTAATAATAAATGAAGCGCTTCCTTGTGACTGTCCTACCATTTCTAAACTTGGACTCAGTTCACATTTGCTTGAAAGCGCAGTTTCGTTGGGGACATGTTATGCAACAGAGGAATAATTAACCTTGCGCTTTTTATATCCATGAATTATTGGAGATAAAAAGTATCCACTGGCTACACTTTCGCTTGCTATCCTACCCTTATCCTTGCTGTCTCTTGACCATGTCATGCTCCCTCAAGGGAGCTCTTGTACTATTTCGATCTCCTGGTTTCTCTTTCTCTCAGCCTCATCTCCAGTCACTGTTGGTTTTTTATTTTTTGGCCTTTTGTGTTGTTTGCAGCTGGTAAATTGGTTGGTGGGAGTGCTTAAGAAAGCTTTCTCAGCTGAGTTTGAGAATGTAAAAAGAACAGAGTTCTCAGTCGGCTAAAAGCACTCTCCCACCCAGGCGTTCTTTCATATTTAGGCATATGGCAGGCAGTTGTCCAAAGAGTAACCATCTTCCAAGAACCTAGGGGGTGGCCAGATGGAGGGGGGGGGGGGAGAAAAACTTGTGTGCCATTGACATCGAAGTGGTAAAAGGCATGAGATCGGAGTCCTCGTCCAGTAATTTAGTGTATAAGAACAAGAGTGGATCCAGAGCTGCACCCTGGGGAACCCCGGTAGCAGTGATGAAATTGAAACTCTTCAGGCTGTGTGGTAGGCTCGACCCTGAAGATTTGATTAGAACCAGGTCCGAGTGTGTCTCCTGATACCGGAGTAGACAAGATTGGAAATGAGTATCTGGTGATTCACCATATCAAAGGCTGCTGACAGGTCAAAAACTGATAAGGACCGAGGACATAGTTTTCTGTTCAGTCATGAAATCCGAATCCACGTATTGGCCAAGTAAAATAGCACACGGACTCTAAGAAAATACATTTAACTCTGAACCCACCCTGACTCTGTCTTCGAGAATCAAGCTAATACCTTACAGATTCCAAGTGTATTAAGTATACAAAATGGGGTAATTTGATTAGGACACTGGATGCTTTGTGCATGAGTGTGCACAGTCTCACATCAAGTTGTGTTATTGTAGAGAGATTTAATGGTAGTGAATTAGCCACTTGATCTGAGGATCAGGACCTCAACGCACTCTGGACATGTAGTAATCTGCTTAATATGTCGTCAGGTCTGAAATGAAATAAATTCCCACCCCTTTTATATTTCCTTTGTGTCTCTTTTCTATAGAGGATCTTCATGCAGTAATGGTTCTGTACAGCCGTGTGTGTGTGTTGCTGCTTGATGATGAAAAATGGCTACGAAAGGGAATATGTTCTGCGATAAATCACACCCCTGAGTCCATCACGTTGTTTTGCAATATGTCATGTGACCTTTTTTCAGTCAGTCGCCATCAGGGGATTGGTAGACAAAGCCAGGCCTGTCAGACCTGACAGATGGGGTTGTTGGGGTGCTCACACACACACCCATACACACATTGCCCTTGGACATGCACACATACGTTTGGCCCTGGGGAAAACTCTTACTAATTGGTGGCGGACGAATTCATTACATGTAAATGATATGGGTGTGATGGCTGGTGGTCTTGTTAGATTAGTTAAAATCTTAAAGCCAGGTCTCATCAATGATGTGGAGAAAAATATACACACACACGTGCACTTTTAAAAGCAGATAGACAGCTGCATTTGTGATTCCACCATCGCTCCACCCGAAAATTTGGTCACCTGACAATCCTCACCTACTCGTTTATTACACAACAGCTACCGACATGAAGGCTAACATATGCTTCCACCAAGACACGTCACATGAAGCCAGCCAACCACATCTTTTTCAGCCTCCTGCTTATGGCGCGTCACAGGACAGAAGTAACGCACTCGGACGGAAGCACCATCTGCCCTCTTCCTCATACGTGAGCTTAGAGATGCCCACATTTGGCTAGTTTCCCTGTGATTGACAGGGTACAGCGAGTACAGCATCCCTCCCACCCTGAGAGCACGGCCAATTTTGCTCCCTGTGGTGCCGACATTCATCCTCATTAGATCAGCTCCACAATAAATACCATAAATAAAGTCGAAAATCCCTAAATCCACTCTAATCTTGTTTTTATCACTTTCAGTTCACTTGAACTCCTTGCAGTACATCCTCGATGCCATGAATCCGTCTGTGATGCACCTTTTCAGCCTCGAGTTGTGAAATGCAGTGCTTTTCCAGAATATCTGGGTCACATTTTAGTCCGGCGAAATTAAAGCCACTCATTTAGATCCATTTCTCATCCGCCAAGCCGCCAGTAGGATCTTTCTATGACAGATTTGGCTTCGGTGTGTCATCAGTTTATCCTCCTGATTCTTGTCGGAATGAACAATGGACCGCCAAGATGCTGCCTGTGTGTGTGAGTGAGCGAGAGAGGCTCATTTTTCTTTTCTTACTGTCCATTTTTTTAGCGTTTTAAGCACTGAATTGAGGATTATGGAAGTCCTGCATGAAACAAAGGGCAGCTATAATGCTAAATGAGTATGAGAATATGAAGGGGGAGGGAGCACAGAAATATGAATATGATTAGAAGGGAGGGGGTGGGGGTGGAAGGGGTCACAGTCGGGGTCCAATTATTCGCCTGATATTAATGTTGGCATGTCGGCGCTCTATCCTGTACGTGCCTGAGGAAAGAGCTAATCATGTAAAGCGTCGCTTTATAACATATCGCCGGATGTCGTTTTTGCTTAAACGGTAAATTTAACATCCAGAACAGTTACACTTAGTACGTCGCAATTGTAAAATGTGAGCTTTTAATGAACGGAACAGCGTGAGGGGAGAGAAGAAAAAAAGCAAACGGGAACAAAAGAAGAGAGACGGCACACCGATGAGCAACGTGCCAAGGTTATAAATCATAAAAGGTGCGATGCAGCCCCTATTCGCTCTTCACCCTTTCCCCCTCTCTCTAAAGCCCGCTAGGGGAGATGCGTGCATGCACACTCGCGCAAAACCTAGTCGAGACCCTTTTGCGTGCTGAAGCGCTTCACTGTAATGGCATTTCCAATAACGTTCAATTGACAGAGAAGCACAGATTCAGCAGTACAGTGGGCGACCTCTGGATATTCCACATAATAAAGTGTGCGCGCGCGCTGTCCTCAGTTCACCTGTACGGTACATTCCAAGCCATGTGTAAACTTTGATGTCTCATCACTGTGTCTAAATAGATTTTTGTGCGCCGAATATCAGCCAGATCTTTCCCATTTGAAACCAGGTCTCTTAAAGGGCCGGCGCAAGCATTATTTCACCAAGGAACATTTTTATATAGTAAATCGTGGGATAATAACGTATTAGCTCACGTAGATGAATTTTGTCCCTTGTGGCCTTCCATATATTAACACACTGGTTATTTGGGACTGAAGCCAACTTTGTTCGTGCGAATTGGACTTTTTGATCAAATTGAGTCCAAGGTATCGGAGTACGTTTCACACCAAGAGGCGTGTGTGTGTGTGTGTGTGTGTGTGTGTGTGTGTGAGAGAGAGAGAGAGAGAGAGAGAGAGAGCGAGAGATGGAGTGTGTGTGCACATATGCATGGATGCTCAAATTTGTGTGTGCATGCATTTGGGCAGCAGACGCTGCTCAAAAATACCAAGAATGGTTGGCACAGGAGTGACATGTTGAAGCCAGGGAGCTTTCTTTCCATAAAATTGCACCATATTTTATCCAAAATAAAGTGAGACGTGTGTGTGTGTGTGTGTGTGTGTGTGTGTGTGTGTGTGTGTGTTTTGACCTTGTGGGGACATTTGTCTCTTTTTGCTTTTCTAAAAAGCTAAAAAAGTCAAAAGGCTACCTTTTGGTTACCAAGGTTACAATTACATTTAGAGCCAAGTGTAGTTTTGTAGTAATGAGCTGCATTAATAATTACATCAGTGGAAGGTCCTCACAGCGATAGTATAACGAGTGTGTCTGGGGGGTCGTCTCATTCTTGGGCTCTTCACCCGGGTGCTATAATAGAGATTGATTATGCTGGTCACCGTGCCACTGGGATGTGTAAATCATTGTGTGTGTGTGTGTGTGTGTGTGTGTGTGTGTGTGTGTGTGTGTGTGTGTGTGTATAAAGGGATTTGAGGTGAAAGGTGGTACTGTGTTAAAACACAAAGGGAGAAGAAAATGGATGAGGAAAAACGGGAAGGGAAAAAAAAAAAGACAGGCAGATAAGAAGCCTGGCGTTAAGGCATGTCCTTTTGCGATTCGCCATCACATTCATGGTCCCGGTTCTCTCTCTCCACTGCACACACACACCAGCAGGTTTACTCTGGCCAGCTTTCGAATAAAATTTCATATGAATTATAGTGATCAAGTCCTTAACAGGTAGCTTGACCTTCCCTCCATTAAGCACTCTTCATAAAGCACGCTTCTCATACACTTAACATGGCTAACGGAGACTAAAAGCTAATGGAGATCAGTTAAGCACATTTGCATGATTAATGACTCGTCTTGTGTTCATTTATTATAAGCAACGCGCATAAAAGATATGCATCATTGCGTGTGAGACGGAGAAATAAGTAGAGCATAGAACAACTAACTGCTTCCTTGGTCCACGTTGCTCCTTTGTCTCAGGTCCATTATAGTGTAGATCCTGCTCTTTTAAGATGATAAATGAGTAAAGATGCAGGGGTGTTTTCTATTTTCATCCTGCTTTTATTTATTTAAGTAGCAGATTGCGGTGTGCCTCAAGGCTCCACTATGGGACCAAAACTATTCTTTATGCATGGAACCATCTGGCTGTTCTTCAGCAGCCCCACACAAACTGTCATTGTTCTAGTGATGTACAGTTGTATGTCGCTATGCTGCTATAAAAATTTAGCCCAAGTTTGAATCGAATCGTTGTTCCTGATGACTGGAGTTGAACTCTGTACAAATAATCCTGAATGGGCTTTGTGTTCGTTAGTGAAGGTTAAAGAGCAAACGACAACGCCTTTTGGTGCACATGTACATTTCCCGTAGCGGCTGTAGCCCAGCTGCGGTCGGATTTCTTTCCATCACAGCGAAGCAGAAAGAGCAACACGACGACAGATTTATTTACTTAGAAGACCGTAACTTGAGCGCTGCAGTATGTGTTTAACTCGCACATTTTTTTGCTGTTTGTATCTGTCAGGGTTTGCTGAATATTGTTGAATTTGCTGTGTGTGTGTGTGTGTGTGTGTGTGTGTGTGTGTGTGTGCGCTGCTTCCACAGTCATTCACTCCTGTTTCACTTTTCACATTTCAGGGCTTCATTTAAACATGAGCCCTAACCCTTGAGACGTTCTGTGACATGAGCTATTAATTTGGCTGATGTTTGGGGAGTAAGAGACAGATCTGCAGTGAGATTCTGAAAGGTTAGATTCCCCACTCCCTCAGTTTAATCACACGATGAAGTCATGTACAGGAGTCTCACTCCTGAACATCTCACTCCTGAACATCTCACTCCTGAACATCTAACTCCTGAACGTCTCACGAACATCTAAGTCCTGAAAATCTCCTGAATCTCACTCCTGAACATCTCATGAATATCTAAGTCCTGAACATCTAAGTCCTGAAAATCTCACGGACATCTAACTCCTGAATCTCACTCCTGAACATCTCATGAATATCTAAGTCCTGAACATCTATGTCCTAAAAATCTCACGGACATCTAACTCCTGAATCTCACTCCTGAACATCTCACGAACATCTAAGTCCTGAAAATCTCCTGAATCTCACTCCTGAACATCTCACGAACATCTAAGTCCTGAACATCTGAGTCTTGAAAATCTCAGACATCTAACTCCTGAATCTCACACCTGAACATTTCACAAACATCTAAGTCCTGAAAATCTCCTGAACATCTAACTCCTGAATCTCACTCCTGAACGTCTCACGGGCATCTAAAGTCCTGAACATCTAACTCCTGAATCTCATTCCGGAACATCTCACAAACATCTAAGTCCTGAAAATCTCCTGAACATCTGACTCCTGAATCTCACACCTGAACATCTCACAAACATCCAAGTCCTTAACATCTAACTCCTGAAAATCTCCTGAACATCTGACTCCTGAATCTCACACCTGAACATCTCACAAACATCTAAGTCCTTAATATCTAACTCCTGAAAATCTCCTGAACATCTAACCTCTGAATCTGACAGCAATGTCGGTCAGATATTTCTGTCTCATCTTGAAATGCTAGTTTGTGTGCATGTCCTTCCTTTTCCTCTCTGGCTGCTCACTATTTATCACACCCCTCTCTCTCTCTCTCTCTCTCTCTCTTTTTTTTTTTAATGAAATCATTATTTATTTACCTCTGAGGAGGAGGAGGCCGATGCCAAAACAGGTCCCAGTTACTTGATGGGGCTTTGTCAATTGAAAGTATTTTATTATTATTTTTAAAATTTAAACTAACTTATTGTTGTTAAAGCAGTTGAGTGGGATTGTACAGTACGTACCAGAGAGATGAAACATAGAGGCGCTAAAATGCACAGGTTAGTGGGAACGTTTGTCATTTTTCTAAAAAAGAAGAAACAACTCCTCCCTGAGCAGAAAAGCTGAAGCAGGAAGGACACAGGATGTGATCGACACACATTTCCTCTCAGTCGCGGTCACTTTCACTTCATGTTGTCTTTATCTCATAGACTATGACCTGTGATTTCATGAGCTTCCTTTTTGTGAGCCGCCAGCAAACGGGAAGGAGGGATTGTGCTGTATTTGGTCCAAAATTATAGAGGAGATGATTATTATTATTATTATTATTATTATTATTATTATCATTCACACCAAACTGTTGTCTCAGTATTTTATTCCTGTTGTGTTTCGTCCCCTTTCCTGTACCGTCTGAAACCTGTCCTTCCAAGACCTGCCTGTCCTTATTAACTCCCAGTTCCAGCTTTAGTGCCAGCCGAGTTGTAGTGTTGTCTTATTTTCCCACCAGACTCCAGGAAAAGAAGTCCAAATGGGTCAAGACCCAAATAAACGCAGTATCTTGCGCATGCTCAGATCTCTTGGATCTCTCACTAATCTGGAGCAGCTCACAGAAGAGGCTTGATGTGCAGCTGTGTTTTATTTATTTATTTTTTTAATTTATTATTTTTTTATTGTAGCCCTCAGTCCTTTTGCATCGATGCTGAATGTTCCAGGAAGACAGAAAGGGGGGTGAGACTTTGGCGTCTCCACTGATCTGGTGTTATAAGATATTTCTGGGTCATGGTTTGTTTTGGCCTCTTGTGCGACTCTCTGCTGCGTGTCCACAGGGGTGGGTGTGTGTGTGTGTGAGAGAGGGAGAGAAAGGGCAGAGGAACAGACGGGTTTGAAGGTCTATGTGTGAATAATGGATGAGAACATGGCACATGTGATCAGCCCTTACATTTCACCCTCTGCCTCTCATTTGGTGCATGGAGAGAGAGAGCGTGTATAATCACCACGAGCGCCTCGGGTTGGTATATGATCTTGACATCGTGTTTGTTCCTTACTTACGCGAGCGTCCGCTAAACGTGAGGAGACGCAAACGGATTTTGAGGACAGAGCGAAATGAAATTTGCCGGTCCTAATTCTTCACTTCCTGCACTTCAGTCACCAGGCCAGTGTGAAACATGCACACACTCGCTTGTGTCAGCATCTCGCACTCCTCCTAAAGCCTTCCTCCAGCTTTTCTCCTGGTCGTCTTTCACTCTCGCAATCCTTTTTCCACTCATCTCAGTGAGTGCGGTTTGTTCCTTTTGGAAATACTCTCTCTCTTATATAACGTACTGAAGTAAGTGTGTGTGTGCGCGCGCGCACAGTGCATGCTGTGTGTATGTCTATTATAGATGTTGTATACACACGCGCGCGCGCGCGCACACACTTCAGTTTACATCTCAACATAAATTATTGATGTGAAACAAACATGATGTATTTATAGTCTACTATAAATACAGGCGCGCGCGCGTGCACACACATCTTTTAGTGGGGTGTTATTGTTAGGTGGGACAAGAAAATATGAATGATGAAGGCAGGAAGGAAGCAGCTGAAAGCTGGATGGATGGAAGGGAGGGGAAAAAAAGAAGGAAAGGAAAACTGACAGACCTGAAAGACAAGCTGGAAGAAGAAGGAAAGGAGAAAGAAATGGAAAAGAAAGATGGACAGAAGAGAAAGAAATAAAAGAAACGAAATAACAGGTGAATGGGTGGATAGAAGAAAAGCGAGAAAGGGGGGGAAAACATATGAAAGAAATGAAATCAAAATTTAAGAAAAGATGGCTGGAGGGAAAATTAAGAAAGGATAATAAGCAAATGAAAGGATGAATGCAAGAAAGAACGAACAGGATGAGTAGATGGATGAAAGGAAGAATGAATGATGGATGAAAGAAAGATGTGTATGAAACAAATAAGAAATGAAATGACGGTGGAAGAAGGAGGGAAGAATAAACAAAAGGCTGGGTGTATGAAAGAATGCAGCCAAGAAAGAATGAAATAAATAAATGAAAGAACGAAAAGGAAGGGAGAGAGATGGATGTGGAAGAAGGAATGAATCGCAAAGAAAGACTGATGGAAGTTAGATAAAATGGATAAAAGTGAAAGGAAGGAAATCAAAATTCAATAAAAGGAGGAATGAAATATATGAAACATGAAAAGTTAAATGATGGATGGCAGAAAAAGGAATAAAGGGGGGGAACGAAAGGATGGATGGGTGAAAAAGAATTACAGCAAAGCAAGAAAAAAAGAGTGAAAAAAGAGAAAAGGTAGATGAAAGGAAGATGGATCTGGAGCGAGATGCACTGATGGATGGAAGGAAGGATTTCTTTTCTCCCAGTGGGAAAAGCCAAATATTTCTACGAGGTCATTATTATCATGACGTATTTCTGTCATCATGGGGACCGCTGTTTTACTTACACACACATTCTCGTACGTCTATCATTGTGGGGACTCACTGACATAATACACTCCAGAGCCCCTCACCCTAACCTTAAAGCGAGACGGCCTTTCGATTTCATAAAATGGGTGAAATTTTAGTTCCCTCCGAAATTTGGTCATCGTGATGTACGATTATTTCTGTAATATCACCCAAAAAAACCCCAAAACCCAGGCCATTCTGTGGCTGGGAAGTTATTTAATTTGAGCGGATTCCCAAGCAAATAACGTGCATGAAATCGCTCGCTTTGTGCAGTCAAGCAGACAGAGGAAGTCCGTGTGTGTGCATGTGCGCAGGTTTACCTTTGACCGTGCACTGACAGTTCCATCATTGTCGCTAAGCGAACAGCTGATCACACCGAGGTGCTCGCTGACCGCCGATATTTATTAGTTTGGTCCTGCGTTTCCTTTCCTTCGTATAGAACATAACGTCTTTTTTTTTCTTGCTTTCTGTTACTGTCGTCGCTCTTTCATGTTTCATTCACATCCTCCATTTTTCTCTCCTGTTTCAAATTTGTATCCCGCGAACGGGGAAAGCCCACCACATCATACATGACGTAGTATCTTGTATTACGTCATGGTGAAGCAGGAAAAAACAGCGGAGAATTTAGGGCCACGTGACCCTAAATTCATTAATTGTTCTATTAAAAAAAATAAAATTGGAACTTTGTGACTCGAATTC
Source organism: Cephalocassis borneensis (assembly GCA_027564185.1). Lineage (NCBI taxonomy): Eukaryota > Metazoa > Chordata > Actinopteri > Siluriformes > Ariidae > Cephalocassis > Cephalocassis borneensis. The sequence continues at coordinate 27,243,577 of JAOPUC010000021.1, read as the reverse complement.
AGTAGCTTTTGGTCCGTTAAACAGAAATAATTAGCTGTCGGGAGGAATTATTTTTATGACCTGAACTTGAAAAATCTGAAAGGCGGTACAGTTTTAAGTCTTAACCCTCAAACAGCCCTTTGAAAAAGTGAGGACCAACTAATATGTCCTCATTTCCCAAAAATGTCCGAACTCTGTTGGTTAAAAAAAAAAAAATGTATTCCGGTCCTCAATATGTAGCAAGTGCAAGTGTGTACACACACACACACACACACACACACACACACACACACACACACACACACATTGTGTGTAAAGGTAGCCTCCAGCTTGCAGAAAGATCACAGGACCTTCGGACTCTCGATCACTTCCAGATGTTAGTTTCCATTGTTTCTGCCACAATGTCGGCGCTTCACTTCCTCAGGAGACTTGGACCAGAATGTTTTTCTAGGTGGTGGCAGATTTGGTGTGTGTGTGTCGTCTTTTTATTCTTATTAGAACACCAGCCGAAGAAAGGGACTGAACCCTTAAACACTTAGAATCCACCCTGTAAGGACTAACACATGACGGACTGCACAGTTACGTGGAAATGGTCCACATCAGCTTTGTAAATGAGTTTAGTGATCCCGCCAGCATATGGAACAGTGCTTCACTTTTGATTTAAAAACATTATAACTCCAAATTGCGAAAGCTTAAAAAGCTAACAGCTCGTAACGTTTAAAGGTTAAAACAGTCATCATTAGTGTTGTGAGGTGGTTGCTAGGGTTTGGTGGTGTACAGCAGTTACTGTGCAATTCTATAGTGGTGCTTGAAAGTTTGTGAGCCCTTTAGAATGTTCTACATTTCTGCATAAATATGACCTAAAACAACATCAGATTTTCACACAAGTCCTAAAAGTAG
>JAOPUC010000021.1:27229183-27240829 GCA_027564185.1 Cephalocassis borneensis | reverse complement strand
TTGTGGGAAATCGCTCAAACCCCTTCGTTCGGAGTCAGCTCCTGGAAAATCTCCGTTTGGAGGGGAACAGAAGCCCTCCCCCTTCCCCTACCCCTCCACGTTAACTGGAATTGGGATACCCCTACCCCTTCACGTGAACGCACAAAATGGAGGGGAAGGGCCAAGGGGTGAAATGGGATTCGGCCTTAGGACTTGTGTGAAAATCTGATGATGTTTTAGGTCATATTTATGCTGAAATATAGAAAATTCTACAGGGTTCACAGACTTTCAAGCACCACTGTAAGTGGTTGCTACCGTGTTGCTAGGAGGTTGCTATGGTATCCCAAGTGGGTATTACATCGTTACTAGGTCCTGATTTATAGTATTTTAAGTGGTTTTCTAGGCTGTTGGTACGCGGCTGCGGCATGCCATTGCTTTGGAGTTCCTGCTGGTTTGCTAGGTTGTAGCTAGGCGGTTACTATGGAATCTCAGCTGGTTGCTGTCGTTTTCTAGGAGTGTGAGAGTGGGCGGAGCAATGCTGATTTTAGTTGCCTTCAGTATATCTGAAGGACCAATGAGCCATTCCCTGTGCATTCAGAGTTTTCCCAAAAGTACACTAAGGTGTGGGTTTTGCATCAAAAATTGCATCTTGTGAAGAAGAATAGTGAGATTCCAGCTCTTTTGTTCTGTATGTTAACAAATATATTAGCTACTGTCTGTTATTTCGGAGTATTTATGCACTAGCTTTTTGTACACTAATTGCTAATTAGCGTATAAAAAATCGGTATCTGTACACGCTAAACGACTGACCATTTCTTCAATAACACTTTGATTTCCACGATTCAATTCTAATAAAATCGTAAAAGACACGACCTACGTCGTTTTTCTTGGCACGCACCTTCTACGTGTCTCCTTGTAATTCTCTTCCTCCAAAATCTTTACCTTTTTGCTCTTTGTTTCACCTGCAGTCCATCCTGCATCTCTGTGCTCTTGCTTTATTTACCGTTTCTCACGTCAAGCAAAGTCGTAATACCACGGGCTACACCTTGAAGTATCCGGGTCGAGTGTACGGAGTGTGTTTGGCTTTGGCACACACTCGTACTGATTGCTTTTCTCTCATCACACCATCACTGGCCTTGTTCTCCAGTCACCAGCACTCCTGCCATTTCCCTCTTTTCCTCTTTCTTTGTAATTTATTAACTCTTCTAGATTTTCTCAGCTCTCCATCCACTAGGTCACAGCGTGCACACACTGGCGTCGGATCGTACACACCCCTATTTTTTTTTTTGTACACTTTTCTGGCCACAAGCATCAGAATCCCGAAGCTTGCAATCGAATCGCGGCTCTACTTCAGCGTATACAAACATCTGTGAATTGGTTTCTGGTGGGGAAACCAGTCTAACTACTGGATTGAACAAAGTTTTTGGTATTGTATCTGGCGCGGGCGGAAGGCTAAGGGAATTGGTGGACCATGTCAGTTTGGTGGAAAGAACAATACTTATAATATTTAAAAACTAGTACGTCTTGTCTAAACTGGGGTTTGAAACTTATTTTCCACATTCCTGAAGCAACTCTGCTCGCTACGTAGTCTGGTATTTTATATTGCGTTCGACTAAAACTTTGACCTCCACTGAGGAAAACGCCCTCTCAACTCGGAATTACTCAATCTCATGTTACTTCCTGAATGCGAGATCAACATGGCTGCTCACAGCATGAACAGTAAACAAAGTGTTTACGAGCTTTTACGTGAGTTACGCTGCATCATCATCTCAGGATGCTCCCGTAAAGGGTTGCCACAGCGGATCATCCTTCCCGCATATTTGTTTCGGCATGGATTTTACAACGGCTGCCCTTCCTGACGCAACCCTGCCCAACCTGTCAGGCTCGGGACCAGCACTAAGTATGCACTGACTTGTGCAACCACAGTGGCTAGGTATTTTATCTAATCTGCATGTCTTAAGCCATGGCCCTAATGGTTAGAGAAGCAGCTTTGGGACTAAAAGGTTGCCGGTTCGATTTCCTGGACCAGCAGGAATGGCTGAAGGAATGGCCCTTGAACAAGGCTCCCCAGGCTGCTCTGGGTACGCTGTAGAGCGTCTGCCAAACGCCTGTAATGTAATGTCTTTAAACTGTCGGAGGAAACTCGTCAAGAACATGCAAACTCCACACAGAAAGGCCCCTGTCGGTCGTGAGGTTCGAACCTGGAACCTGTATATACTTGTTAAATCTAGAACATTTGCGTATTTTGTTTGTTGTTGCTTTTTTAAAATATCGATACATCATTCTTTACAGTTAGCTAGCTCACTTTTTGCTCACAAAAGGGTCCTCGTTCTGGGGTTACAGTGCACTTGAAATAGTTTTAAAGGAAGCGGATAATTAAATCGCCAATGACGCAACTTGACACCGAGGGAAAGCGTGTTCTTGCTTTAATATCTGCTCTGTCGTATCTTTCTTTGCTGCACGCGGCTAATTGTTCTGACACTACTGGAGCCCAGGGACTGCCTCTTTTTAGTTGAGTGACTCGTAAAATCCTGACTCATAATACACACCTCAGACTTCCCGTGGAGAGTATACTTGCGTGTAATGTGACGATGTCCCGGTGTGCAAGAAGCAGTGGAATGTGACTAACGGGATTTGTGTGCGTGTGTAAACACCCAGAGACATTTTGTGCTTCCTGTAGCAGTGTTTCACTGTGCAGTTCGTTTTATGGTATCAAGAGACGGACCGTGTAGAGATCGTAGCAAGAAAGAATTTTCATCTTTCTGCTGGTAGAAAAGGGGTTTCTGGGTAAGCGGGAAGGTCGTGTATCTTCTGTCAAGCCCTGTCCAACCGCGAGTCACCTACACACCAGATCACAGCACTACAGCATGATGTGCACACCAGGAAGTGGGTTGGGTTTTTTTGTGTGTGTATCGTCCTGATCTACTTTTACTTTAGTGTTTTTAAATAATTTTTTTTTTTTGGGAGACGCACAGATACCTTCAGGGAACCCGAGTGGGATCATGAAGCACTCTTGGAGAATTTGGGATGTTCAGCTCATTCCCTCGGTGTTCGCATCAGTGCTGCGTGACTCGGCCAGACAGCTTTTCCTAGAAAGCCTCCTGAAGACAAAAGAGACGAGCACGCCTCATGAATTAATCATCCCACCCCACCGTGCCACATGCATGAGTGTGTGTGATGATTTTGCTCATCAGATCGAACTTCAATTATCCTCTTATGATGTATGATTTTTTTTTTTTTTTAAACTTTCATTTTTTTTCCTTAGCGTGGCAGCTTGGTGCACTGATTTGATTTTGCACTATTATAACTATGGTTGCCATGGAAACCAAGTGGCTAATCAGGCAAGGTTGTGCCATGACACACTAACACACTAGGTAGCCTGTCAGGTGGTCTGCGTGCGCACGCAATAAAGACTTGGCTGTATGTTAATGATTTCTGGTTTGGTACTCGAAGCCTTCATAACCATTCATCTGCTCCGAACATGAAAGGAGGGCCACGGTCTTCAGTGAAACGCACTCTTCGCCCCCCCCCCCCTTCGTTCTATCCCTTTTTCCAGTTTCCCCATTGTTCTCAGTATTCTCCAGCTCATCATCCATAGCAGAACGAAGGAAGTGCTGAAATCACGTCAAGCTGATTTGAATGATACGCTCCACTCCACATCTGCCTCTTCAAACCTTCTCAGCCCCCTCATTGTTCTCTCGGTCTCTTTCTCTTCCGTTCACGGTCGTTACAAGGCACAATACCTCAGGCGATAGTGGTGATGAGAAATACCTGAGCAACGTGTTCTCGCTGAGAGATTTATTGGTGCAAAAAGGCACACCCAGTGAGCACCTTGTTGCTGAGAGAGATCAGAGGAGAACGGGCAGTTTGTTTGTTTGGAGCGGACAGGAAGGCTACGCTAAGTCAGATAACCACTCTGGACAACCGTGCTGAGCTGAGAAGCATCTCCGAATGCACGTCAGGTCCAACCTCAAGGCACAACAGCAGACCACATCAGGTTCCAAGAACAAGAATCTGAGACTCGCTGAAGGTCGGAAGAACATTGTCTGGTTTGCTGCCACATGACTGGATAATTGCATTTTCTCTCCTGTCCTATTTTGTTTCCGCCACAAATAGATGTGCAGTCGCAGGATTTAAAGTTAAAACCTGAGGTTAACGTTGTTTCAAAAGAAAGGAACGTGGCTCAGATCTTGTGGTTACAGCAATCAGAGAGAGAGAGAGAGAGAGAGAGAGACGGACCTTCACATATTTTTAAATGAAACAAACTTTTCATGTTCATAACCTCAGTAGTGACGTGTAGCACCAGTCCAGTGGTCACAGTTCTTCGCTTCAGACCACAAGGTGGTGAGTTCAGATCACCTCAACCTTCAGCGTCTCAGCTCTATGTTTGGATCACTTGCTTTTCCTTTTCTTTCTGTGGCATCCTTTACTATTTTTCATGCCCTCCCACTTTTCCCAGACATTCCTTCCGCGACATGATGACGCAGGCCCAGAATGAGGCCGCCAACTTTTTTATTTTTTTTTTTAAGCCCGGTTTTAAAAATACCTCTTGCATTCTTGCATGCCCTCCTTCTCCTCAGCCCTCTGGAGAGACACCATGTGAAGTTCAATTTGGGCCAGTACTGTGGTAGAGCTTCTCCTGATTACTGTCGCGTTCAGACGAGACGTGCTTAGTCACAGCGAGGATGATGGGGATGAGGAATGAGGACTACATGCAAAAATGTCCATGATGTGAAAAAGAATATATTTGTCACTCAAGTTCTCAATTTCATCCATCATTGTCCAGACTTCAGAATGATTGTTTGGTCTCGGCCCCTCCAGCACACGTCTTATGGAATCTCCACCAGCGCCGTTTTGCCAACATTTTACTAATACATTTCTTCTTGTTCTAATTTCCTTTAAAAGCCTATGAGCCAAACGGACGCCGCCAAGTTCCAGTCAGTCCCCTGGAAAAACGTCCCCTCAGCTAAAACGCGGTAGCTGGTATAACTCGCTATCTGTGTGCTGTTCGGTTAATAACGCAGCGCTACGGTGTAGGCCGGGCTAAATCGATTACGCTCGTGCCGTTTGTCTAGAAAGATGGATAAAAGGCGACGATGGATGATGAGAGATCCAGGTGATATGAGATTAGTGTGAGTGATGAAGGATCACCAGAGAGATATTGCACAGACAGAAAGGAAAACAGATAAAAGGAGAAAAAAATAAACATACAAACCAATGAGAAGAGAGTGCCTTTTGTGCCATAAAAGTGTCATCCCCCCTCCCGCCCTTCCCGGGTCTATGTTCTTTTCTGTCAAAATGACAAGGCAACTCTCCCAATCTCCCTCCTCCCCTCATCCCTCCTTCCCTCGATCCTCCTCCTCTGTGCGTGCGTGCGTGTGTTGCTGGGAATCATATCGTGAGAGGAGCAGAGAGATGCAGGCAGCTCGAGCAGGACGTTTCCTTCAGAATGACTCTTGATCACGTTTCTCGTTTTCATCACTCCGTCCCAGTCACATGGTGGAAATTGAAACCTTTTGATAATCACTTATAGGTTTTTGTATGTTCTAAACCAGACTTTTTTTTGGAATTGGGAAGATTTTTTTTTTTTTTTAAATTGTCGGATACTCTGCTGTAGGGAGCGTCGGGGGGCGAGCGACCCCTTGTGCGTGTTTGCGAGGTCAGGATGACGGAGATCGTGGTCACGGACTGTAACCTGAACTCGGTGTGCGAGCGCTTGGAGGAACGCTGTTGCGTGGACGAGCCTCCCGCGACGAAGAGCCATTCCAACACGGGCGCCAAGCTGTGGGGCCGCGTCCGCAGTAAACTCCTCCGCCAAAAGGTTCTCAAGTCTCGCTGTCATCTTAATGACATGCGATTTCTCTTCTGCTTTCTGTCGTGGTTGTGGCCATGCGCCTGTTCTGCTCTTGTGTGCTTTCTGTCTTCGTGCTCAGAGTTTAAAGAGCTGCTATACATCACTATTAGTGCGTGCGTGTGTGTGTGTGGAAACGGAAGAGCTGTTTATGGCTTGTCTTACTTTCTCTGGCTCGCGGCACTGAGTGATCGCGTAATCTGTCTTTTCCAATCTCTAGTTTCATCTCTTTTGCTTTTTTTTTTTTAATAATAAACATCCCATTTTATCTTCTTCTGCTTCACCCCTACTCTCCCACCCATTGCCTTTGTTCTCCTGACTACATGGGTGTGTGTGTTTGTGTGTGGAGTGGTTATGATATGCACTTGCAGGTTAATTACCACCTCTGCTTCTTTGCCATCTGCTAATGAAGCACACTGACACTCGTACACACGTCACAAACAGATGAGCTGTTCTTACACACAGGCACAGTTGTGCATGCACGCACGCACACACACACCTGTTTCCAGTCAGGGCCAGTGTGAGGACAGGGGTGCTGAATAGCAGTCGGTTTGTGTTTCCATTCCCACCACAGCTGCTGTGGGCTGCGTCCCAATTTGTTTTAGTGTTTCTTTCCCCTGTGAGTCTCACTACACTTTTTAGTGTCCTGCAGATTTCACTTTTATTATTAGAACCAATTTGGTTTTCACTTAATTCATGATATTTTCTAATGTCGGCTGCGTTCTTCCTTCTTTGGTTTCGTGCACTGCAGCATGACTCATTTTCCAGGTGTGTGTGTTGGCACATCCCAAGAAATCTAGGCCTCTCCACTTGGGATACAGGATACATACTGCCAGGGCTTTGAACGGGAAATTTATGTGCGTTATTTAGGACAGTGTATGTGGGCACAGCTTAACAGCAGAGCCGCTGAGTCAGGACTGTATCTGTTCTACTCCACTGACCCAGAGCTCAGTGTAGATTATGGAAAAGCTCTCTAGCTCTGCACCACCTGCCTGATCTCAGATCTGTGGTGTTAACTAATCGGCAGGACGTACTCGTCAAGGACGGCGTGACCTCAGCACACGATCAGATCAATGACTTTAACCCGAGATCAGTCATGGAGTGTTAAAGGGATACGCCGGTGTTTTTTCAACCTCAGTCTCGGACTACTGAGTTAGATACCATAGCGGACACACAATTACCACAGTCAGGAATTTCGGAGCTGTTTTTCTGTCTTTCCTGAGAAAAGATCAGAAAAACCCATTGACTTGAAATTCCGTTAGAATTGAAGACAAAGGGCAGGTGGTGAGTCGCGTCAAAACGTGACGTCAGTTCTAACGAGGCGTCCGTGTGATGTTGGATTACATTAGTAACAGCCACACATTTATCCTTCTGATTTTGGTAATATTTGGTGGAGCGGGTTTCGGGCCTGGGAATGGTGGAGTTTTCATGTTCGCCCCGTGTCTACGTAGGTTTGCTCCGGTTTCCCCTACAGTCCAGAGACATGTGGTGAGGTTGATATGGAGCAGCCATGGCCTGAGGTTGGGCTGAAGTGCTCTTGAGCAAAGCACTGAACCCCTAACTGCTTCCCGGGTGCTGTAGCATCGCTGCCCACTGCTCTGGGTAGATGTGCGCACTCATTGCTCACTGCTTCAGATGGGTTAAATGCAGAGGAGGAATTTCACCATGTGCTTTAGTCTGTGCTCATGTGTACATGTGACAAAGTCTTCTTGGCTTGGCTTCTAGAACCAAATCCCCACTCCTCTTGGAAACCGCGGTCGCTTCAACTGAACCGTCATGTGGTCCATGATGAAGTGTGGAAGCTATCAGCTACGAGATCGTTCCACCAATTTGACTTGTTACTTCCTGTTTCAAGTTTGAGACCGAATGCTTTATTGATGCAGCAAACCCGACTTTCAGGGGGATAGGATTGGAGCAACATACTGTAACCAATGCGGTGCGAGCGTACAGTGGGAAAATCTTCTACGAGAGCAGCTCTTCATCCGCACTCCGCTCTTCACAACTGGTGGTTAATCCTAAAGGAATGTAATGATGAATACAATAAACTGATGAACCTCATGCCTACCGTTTTTTGCAAACCTGCGTGTACAAAAGTAAAGTGAAATTGCGCAGTCGATCCACAGATGGGAAGGAATTCTACATGAAGGTCAACATGCGATGATGAGCCCAGAATTGTACCTGGCTGTGGACTCGAGCATTCGGGTAAAAATGCCCTGAAAGACTTTCTAATCTCAGAAAGAATGAAACCGTTTCGCTAAAGATTCGTGTTTTTCATCACTGTTTATTGATGACCCTGACAACTGCCCTTAGACTTCCGATATCAGCAAGTGATCAGTAAACAGGGTTTGGGTCCCCCCCCCCCAGAGTATTCCTTTAGCGCAATAAAACCATGCGGATTATTGATTGGATCTGAAAGTCGCCACGCTTCTAATTCCAGCATGCAGCAGGGAATCAGGACATGCTTCCGTGTCGGGGATTAGTGCTTCTGGAGGCAACACACACACCCCACTCCTCTCACTCTCAATAGTCCAGGTAAATAAACCTGTATTCACCCTCCACTGCTTGACCTTCTCCATTTCACTCGCAGAAACGCACACCTTTTTTTACTCGCCCCTCTTTCTCCACTCTTTCACTCTGAATGGCTCTTTGAGGACGAGCAGGCGGAGCGAGGAGGTGGTGTGTACGCTGGCTAAGTTATGAATGACCTCTTGAAGTGCTTCTTTTCTTGACCGGGTCACTGCGTCTGACCAAAGCCTGGCATTCATCTTGTGTGTGTGTGTGTGTGTGTGTGTGTGTGTGTGTGTGTGTGTGTGTGTGTACACTAATATATACATATATGTATGAGAGAAAAACGAGGGATGATCACTGTACATTATGGAAGAACAAAACTACATCTGAACACTTCTTAATCCTTCTTAATAAAATCCCATTATCCACCGCCACACATTTTTAAATAGATTTCAAATGCCAGCCTGTCCCTAATGGCCCCCTTAACAGCCGGTATAAATCTTCTCCGGCCTTGGTAAGGCGCAGCACCCCCTCAGGCGCTCCCACACATCTAAAAAGGCATTATTTAAGTTGGGTAATTCAGTTGTCTGGGGGTTTGGACCCAATATCCCACTTGTCCGTTTTTAAACGCAACCCCCACTTCATGTTCATCTTGCTCGTTTACAGGTCAGGGGTCACGGCTGCTCTTCTCCTTCCCACCTTTATTACCTGCTGGACTCATCAAGCAAGCATTTGAGTGAGTGCTCATTAAGGCGAGCCAGCGCAGATCCATCAGGGATACGAGCTTTAGCTTCTTGATGCCGTTAATAAGTCTGTCCGCTTCGGTTGAGTCACGTGGCTTTTAGTGCTTGTGTTAATCATCAGAATGTTTTCAGGTTTAGAGTTTTGCATTTTGTTCTTGGAAGGGGGGGCAATGGTGGTACACACCGTGGTGATGACGTCGTGGTGATGTCATGGTGATGAGAACGATGAGTAACGGTGCAAGTCAAGTTCCGGTCAGATTTTTTTTTAGATTTTACTGGAACAAATTCCAGCCTAATCTAAGACCTGGGCTAAACATCAGTCTGACCCTAAAATACTTCTGTAATGACACGGCTGTCTTGATATTTGTGCACCTACCCATTTGTCTGCCTTTGGAAATTCCACAGAATCCATCACCCGAGTAATATTTGGCCCTTTTTTGGGGGGGGGGGGGGTAATCTTTAGCTCAGGGATCAGGTTACAGTCCTGACTGTATAACTGCATCCTGGGTAAATTGTGGTCATAAAGGGACATACAGGGGGACATTAATCAGACAAGTTGCAGCATTTAAATGATTTTTGATTGATATTAAAGGGCCTAATGTTTGTCGAACAAATTCCCCGCACCATTGGACCACGACCACCAGCCTGAACTGATCACACGAGGCAGCTTGGGTCCATATATTCATGCTTTTGATGGCAAATTTGGACCCTTCCATTTGCAGCAGAAATCGTGACTTCATGAGACCGGTTGGTGTGGGGGTCCGTATCCGTTCCCACTGTAGCCTCAAATTCAAGTGGAATGTGTTGTGATCTGCCCCAAGATTCTCCATGTTGTGCATTCTTGAGATGCTTTTCTGTTTCACATGGCTGTAAAGAGTCATTATTCCCCACTAGTTTCTGAAATACTCCTCAGACTGCCATCAAATGTTTGCCATTAAAGAGAAACCATTGCTGAAATTCAGCAAGTGAACACACTTCACAGCACGCTCATGCTCCTTAATGTACATATGCGCTTGCATGGTGGTGTTCTCCGCCTCGTGTGCTTGTAAGCAGTTTCCCAGCGCAGCATCTCGCGCCATCTTCAGGGCAGCTAAGAAAAGTACGCAGGTAGAGCAGAGGCAAATCCGCTCACTCCCACACCACAGTACTGTCTGGTTCCATCTCCAGACTCCGGATAGACTCAGGATTCCAACCGATGCGTATAATCCAGCCAGTCTGAGCGACGGCGACTGTGCCTGCTAGCTCGGCGCGATCGAAGGAAGCATTTGGCTGTTCAGATGAGCTTAGCACCGATAAGGCCGTCTTTAAAGCAAATTATGCACATTTAATAGACACTCCTCGTTCAAAACAAATTTGCAGACGGCTCATTTGTAACAAGCTCAGGAGGCAGACGCAGGATTCTGGCTAGCAAAAATACATTCCGCCATCAAATCTACATAGTTTTGCTTCAGGTTAGGATTTTGTGTTTACACTCGGTCCTCATTAAATAAAGTAATATTAAAGACATTTACCGTGTGTGTGTGTGTGTGTGTGTGTGTGTGTGTGTGAGAGAGAGAGAGAGAGAGAGAGAGAGAGAGAGAGAGAGAGAGTGTGTGTGTGTGTGTGTGTGTGTGTGTGTGTGTGTGAGAGAGAGAGAGAGAGAGAGAGAGAGAGAGAGAGAGAGAGAAGGGGCAGTGTTTTGAAGTGTGTGTTGCATTTTTTCAGACGTGTGTGTGTGTGTGTGGGGGGGGTCAGTGTTGCATAAGTCTGGGGCATCTGTAGTGTGGCTTCTCTGCATGCTAAAGCAGAACACACTGTTCTGATGACACACACACACACACACACACACACACCAACTGCTCTGGGCATCTTTCCTCTCATGGCTGGTGTCAGTAAGGAGGGTGTGTGTGTGTGTGTGTGTGTGTGTGTGTGTGTGTGTGAGTGATAGTTGAGAATCAAGGATTTCCTGGGCGTGCACACACTTAGTTACACGTGTGCGTGCACACGCGCACACTCTGTCTCTCACACATACACACACACACACGCACGCGCGCACACACAATGAAAGAGGGTTATAGCAGCCAGAGAACACAGTGTTCCTTCTCCACTAAGCAACAGGCTGAAGGAACAGAGTGAGAAGAGGGAACAAAGAGTGATACTGAAGGAGGGGGGGGGGGATCAATTGTCTGTGAAATCCAGCAAAACACCTGTTCTTCCCGGGTTCTTCGCTATCTCCGTAAGGCTGCTGGTGTATCATATGTCTAGTTTACAGCTGCCATTCATATTGCTTTGTTGCAGAGCATCGTGAATTGTTTGTCGTATCAAATGCGCGTTCTTTCCCAGAAGCTGGAGAGGGATGACGCTGAAAGTCTACTTTCTTCAGTGGGTCTTATTTAAAGATGATGGAAATGTATGATTTTTCACCTGTTTGGGGGGGGAAGCAGTTACATGGTCATATACACTGGGTCTAAAATTCATCTCATCTCATTATCTCTAGCCGCTTTATCCGGTTCTACAGGGTCGCAGGCAAGCTGGAGCCTATCCCAGCTGACTACGGGCGAAAGGCGGGGTACACCCTGGACAAGT
>JAOPUC010000021.1:27210901-27221206 GCA_027564185.1 Cephalocassis borneensis | reverse complement strand
CAAAAGAAGAATTAATTAATTAATTAATGCTTCTTTTGCGATTTTCTCGGATTCTTTTCGGCTGACGTGTCCGTGGATTCCATGACTCGTCACAAATGAAATGAAAGTTTGCATTAATAATACTTCTTAGTATAAATACAGAAGGGAAATTCGGACTATTTCTCAATAATCACATCGAGCGACTCGGCAAAATGGCGGCTGATCGCTTCGTGCGGAAGAATTACAAAAGATGAGCGAAAACGCTGTTCCTGAATGCACTAAAGATGCTACGAAGTTTGGTCTAAAACTTTTCAAAGGTAAAGTGGAAATGTGATCTATTTTAACGATTTCCAAACAAAGTATTTTATGCAAGTCAGAGTGGATAAGTGATACAAGTCTGCACGCATTACATTTGCATCCCGCTTTTGAAGTTTGAAATAATTTTTTTTTAATCACTCATGTATTTATACTAAAACAAGTATCCGCCTCAGTCTCGGTGATCATGGGTGAATATTATTATTCGCCAACATTCACGTCACCTTCAGCGAATAATTGTTGGTTAATAATCATAATTTTTCAAGGTACAAAGGGGCATTCGCACCAATCCTAATATCAACCGAATTATAACTTCCATAATCTTAAGAGTAATTAAATATATAGCTGCTTACAGCACAGGGCTGTTAAACTCTCGATTCCGATTGGTCAGAAGTCCGTTCGCTCAAATACGTTACTGTGTCTATGGAAACGGTGAATTCACAGGGACTTGTACGTATACTGGGCGCACCGCCTAATCTGCGTAATACTCATCAATAAATAAACGGATTAAAAACGTGACGTTTTAACATCGACTGACATCTCGATACGGTCGAGTTTTCAGGAAGGAGATGTTTCTTCAACATTCACGGAAGGAAGGAGTATCCAGTTCCAGCGCTTTGTACCAGGAAGGGTTTGCAGGAAAGGTTGTTTCTAGCTGCTGTAACATAAGCGGTGACAGGAACTAGCTTGCTTCAACTTTTAAAAGTAACTACAAATGGATAAAAAGTACAATGTGTCGTTCTTGTTTTATTCTCTGCATGTTTTCTAAATTATTACTTTGTATTACATAATTCTAAATTATGTACTTTGATATGAGCAAATATAATTTTAAGTGACGTTTTCTTAAAAACCAGTTCTTGGTTTGTGGATATTTGCACTGCATTATCATATGAAAAGCTGCTTCTGAACCCAGCTCCTCCTTATCTCTCTCTCTGTGTGTGTGTGTGTGTGTGTGTGTGTGTGTGTGTGTGTGTTTGATTAGACGCGAGCGCTCCAAGGTGCCTTACATCGTGCGCCAGTGTATGGAAGAGGTGGAGAAGAGGGGGATTGACGAGGTTGGAATCTACCGCATCTCCGGCGTGGCCACCGACATTCAGGCGCTCAAAGCAGCGTTCGATACCAGTAAGCCCTTTCTCTAATTCCTTCTTGAAATATGCGTGGATTGTTCCTTTGGGTTCCGGATCAGCTGCGTGCGGTGAAATTGCTGAGCTGACCGTTTTCTGAGCTCCCTCAAGATCATCCGAGCCTGATGAACGTTCACGGATTGTGCGAGCGTTGTGCGAGCGGGTTAAGATTTGTCATGTTTGTGCAAATTGGACAGCCCTGGTTTCTTTCTGTGTTATTTTTCCATCTCGCCACTAACCTTCCCTTTGCGTCGTCTTTTTGAATCTGAGGCTTCTGTAAACATGTCTAAAAGTAGCTGAGTTGTGGGAAAGGCCAGAGCAGACTGACCTCCTCCAGCTGCCCTAATAAAAACACGTCACATGCAGAGCTGAGAATAACACATTACTGACTGTTATGTTATGGATTGCTTATACAATCGAGTATATTTAGAATACAGTAGAGAATACAATACACACACACACGTGCCTTTCTTCCCCCCCCCAGACACCAAAGACATCCTGGTGATGTTGAGTGACATGGACATCAACGCCATCGCCGGCACGCTGAAGCTGTACTTCCGAGAGCTGCCCGAGCCGCTGCTCACTGACCGCTTCTACCCAGCCTTCATGGAGGGCATCGGTATGACCTTTAACCTTTCACCTTGATCGCATTTCCCTCACAGAATCTCTCTAAAAGATTCTGCGGAGTGTAAAGTCTTGTCCTCGTGTTCTTGCAGCTCTGTCTGATCCTGCAGCCAAGGAGAACTGCATGATGCACCTGCTGCGCTCTCTGCCCGACCCCAACCTCATCACCTTTCTTACCTTACTGGAGCACCTAAAGCGGTAACACACACACACACACACACACAGAAATGAATGCTAGTTTTATAGTCATTAAAGTAGATCCACTTTGTACCAAACCACATCACACCATCCTGGAGTTGATTGTTTTCCTAAAACAGCACACCCCGGGTGTTATTCCTTACTCGACCCAGTTGAGCACGATTCTTTCTTTTTTTTTTTTCCCTCCATGAGTCTTCTATTTCTGTAATACTTTGAGTGCATTCATAACCTGTATTACACACAGTGTCGTAACTATTTGCAAACATTTACATGCAATTACATAAATGCATTTATAAACCGTTAATCATAAGTAGTGATCGTAACACATCCGATCATTAATTGCGCCACGATATCAAAGTGCTCAGGGTTATAATGTGCCATGAACGCTACTTCTAATTAGGAATGTAACGCTATATCATGTGGTGAAAAATTGCCGTACGCATTTCTGATGATTCTACGGAATAAAAAAAATGAATCAGGATCATCATCGGGATGCGTAATCTCTTAGTGCTTGCTCACTGTAATGTCATTGCGTTGTGCAATAACGTCCAATAGCAGGAATGCGTGTGACTTCACTATAGGCGGAAGTAGCGCAGCTCTAATGCCGCCAAAAAAAAACACAAAATGGGAAAGAGCCGCTGCGTGATTGTACAATTAGGTTTAACAGGAAATCAGAGCTCTCTTTAGACAGACTTCTGAAAGATAAAGAAAAGAGAAGGAAATGAAGGGAGTGGAAAGTCCATCAAAGTTTATTAAGAAAAGACGTATTTGTTATGAGCACTTTTCATTTTTGTGAGGCGGAGTCACTATGTCATCGTGTTGTAAGAAGGAGTGTCACAATAGCAAAACTTCATAACCAGTCAGCACTTTCTACTTTCCCGTTCTACTTTCTTGATAAACTTCGAAACCAATCAGAGACAGAAAAAGAGAAACCTCGTTATAACTTCGTAGTATCGGAAGATAAATGAAATTCACCTGGTGGTTCACCAAGGCGACTGATTCGATATTAAATGGGATTTATTCTAAGAAAATTGACCTTTTGATTACCACAGATTTTGTTTGGGCCTTCTGAAAGGTCAAATGAAAGGTTTTGTACTTTTTTTTTTTTTTAAAGCTTTTTGGCAGATCTATTGAGAAGCCGATACCAAACTTCCGCTATTCGCTTTAATTTTTTAATTTAATTTTTTTATTTTAGAGTCTTTACACTAGTGAAACAAAATGTGCTCATTAGTACGAAAGAATGCTTCGAAGACAATCCATGAACAAGTGCTTTCTTTCTTACTATTTTGAAAATAGATCTAGTTCACAGCACTGTATTTTGAACAAAACACCAGTAAACAAAATCGGTAACCAAAATACTCCAAGCCCTGATGCTGCTCACAGCTTGGTGACGCTTGCAAGAGATGATGCGAGTAGAATTGGTAGCATGTTGTACGCTGTATACGCTATATTTACTGTATGGACATGGATCAGAAAGCAATTTCATTTATAAGCATAGGGGACCTACTGTATTTTTAATAAAAGGAATATTTTATTAACAGGCTGTTTATATTTTAGTCCAACCTACAAATGTGGGGAAAAATTATTGTTGGTTTATTAAGAAAATGAAACAAAAGTTGTTGTTTTTTTATTTAACAAAAGTTGATTTAACATCCATGTTAATAAAGAATAGGAAAATAAATAATTAAATGTTGCTCTTTTTTTTTTTTTTTTAATAGAATTTTTATTCATTTAATATTTTCCCCCTGGAAAATCAAATGATGAATTGTTACATGCCTACTTCTAATACATCATATCTAGCGATAAAGTGTAATTATTATATTACATGACTAACGACTTATTAACCTCGCTTGCTCGGTCTTTATGGGAAAATATCAGACCGACGTCTTGACAGTGCGGCTCGGTCCATACAAAAAGCAGGGTGGAGGGATGATATTTGTCTGATGTTTTCCCGTAAAGACCGAGCAAGCGAGGTTAAGGCATTTATTATCTTTCTTTTTTTTTATTTCTAAGATTAATATAGACAGTCATTATAATGAGGCGTGACGCTGCTTTCTTTCAGTCATGTCATATTTGTAACATAATTGAGTCACACATGCAGAACAAATGGCAAGCGGTTTCAAAATTGAATTTCAGTTAGCGGTTTCTGAACGCACTTCGTTGCTCATTTCTTGAATAACTCTTTTGTGTTTCAGAAGGTTTTGGTTCTGTGTTGATTTCCAGTTAATCCTTTTTTTTTTTTTTTGTCGTTTTGTTTTTGTCTTTTGCAACACTGAAATCCGGCGCCTTGGAAGGAAAGTCCGTCATCGCTCACGGGCGTTACAGGAAAATGCTGCCCGCCAAGGAACCAATCAGAGCGCAAGATTTAACCAGAAGTAGCTCGTGCCATATAATAATGTGTATAATGTCTTACAAATATGCTCATCATATGATCGTAATAGAAAGCGTCGCTTATAATTAGAGTCCAAATGTAAATAATATGGTAGCCGAAGGGTTAAGTTTGGAGTGAGAGAGCATCATGGACTGGACTGCATGGAATAGTTTCTAAGATTTCCGATGGCGCCTGCAGCGTTCATCAGAGTGTTCAAATCGCCAAACTCTCAGTGGCTTTTGTGTTAGGAAATGTAAATAACATTCGCCCTCTTAGGGATTGATTTGTTTGTTTGTTTGTAGGGTGGCTGAGAAGGAACCGGTGAATAAAATGTCACTGCATAACCTGGCCACTGTGTTCGGCCCGACGCTGCTGAGACCGTCCGAATCCGAAAGCAACAAACCCCACATCACACTGGCCTCCGATATCTGGTCCCACGATGTCATGGCGCAGGTAAACACACCCACACCGTTAAATATAGTTCAACAAAATGGTTTGATGGACAGTTTTGTCATCTGTATAATCTCGCCTCGGCTCTGAAACAGATGGAAATGGGTAAAAATCAGTCTGCTGAAATGTCTGTATTGCTCCCTGTTCGTAACACAGTGATCACGTGTCCCACTGAAAAGCAAAACCTGTTCGGTTTGACGAAAGCTTTTTCAGAATGAAACGCTTTTCGCCGTCATCGGCGTGCTGCAGGCACGCTACACTGAACAGCAGTCACAGCTGTAAACCTCACTCGGGTGCCTGCCTGGGTCTTAATGAAGGTGCATCAGCTTCGCTTGGACGTGCAAAACGCATTTCAGTTCAGGAAATCCTTTCGTTTTTCGACTTGTGTATAGTAGAAGGGTCTGAAGGGTTTTCTCAGGACGCCACACGTACACACTTCGGCCAAAGGCCTGTACGTCCTGACTTTTTTTTTTCCGTGTGTGGTCTTCTGTGGCTGTGTGTGTTTTTTGCTCTTCGCTCCCATGCTGCTGGTGATTCTGTCTTTGGTCCAGAGGTCTAAATAATCCCACAGCTGTATTTTGGTTTTTTGGAAGAGAGCTGGAGGTCTGCCAGGTGTACACACACACACCCCACCCACATACACACACACACACACACAGTTGTATACACAGACTACTCATTAGCTTGCAGTAAATCATACGCTCATCTCACACACACACTCAGTGCTGTTATCGTTCCTGCTTCTAGTAAGTCATTGAGCATGAGGAATATTCCTCGTATTCACACAGGCGTGTGATGTGATGTGATTTTTTTTAATCACTTCCTGACTCTAGTTTTGAGAATTTCTCCTTTGTCCGCTGTAGAAAGCCCTGATGTGGGTGGGGTACTGAAGCACAGTAGGTGGGAGATAATGTTCTCACACTTTATTTTCGATACTTTCACTTTTCAGCTTTATTCACTCGCTCGCTCGCTACACACACAACATTAACTGACAACAGGTGCATCGACTTGACTTTGCCACTCACCTTCCCTGACGCCGCCCTCCATTCGCAAACCGACGCTTGGCCACGCCCCTGCTGCCACATCCACATCCACTCTCTCCACGTCCCCAGTGGCATTAGAGCTGTCCAGCTCAAGCTCCACCATGAACTCTATATTCCTACAGTGCCGACTAGTGGCCGTTGTTTGAACTACAACAAAGAGCAAACAGTTCAGAAGATTTCCGTATCGTGTTAAGCTGAAGTCATTTTAAAATGTGCTTTATTTCTTAACGTGTTCTTCAATTACGTTTTCGGTTTTATTAACCTTGTATCATGACTCGTATTTGCATATTATATTACACTTATCAGCCTTATCGGTTTTTAGCCACGTTGAACGTAGGTCCATGGCAGGCGTTGCTTATCCGCGCAATCTTCACGAGACTTGTGCGAGACTTCAAACGTGAGGTGTCGGCACCGCCATTTTGAAAACACAGCGGCCAGATCGCCATATCATTCTAATTTAGATTAATTTTGAGATTTGCCAGCTTCATCAGTGATGGGGATTCTTCCATACGGCTTCGAACCAAACTGAGAAGAGTTGGAACGACGACAGGATAAGGACTCATCCGTCACGCTGGTGTTTACGTCATTACTGTCGCACAATTAAAACATGCCAGATCAGGCGGCTGGTGGGTTTTCAAAATAATAAATGCATGCATGTGTTTTTGTGATAAATCCATATTATACTGAGCGCATTTCCCTCGTAATCCTCACTAAGGTTTCGGACAGCACTACAAAATGGCGTCCAAACTATGTAGTGCCCTATATAGTGAGTAGGGAGCGATTTCGGACACAGGGAAAACTTCCGGCTTGATCACATCAGCGTTCGAAAGAGGGCGCGCACGTCTTTTGACAACGTTGGCAGATGTTGGTCGCTTTGATTTCCGCTGCATGTTTTACTTCTGTCCTACGATGTCTCGCACAGGTCTCAGCAAATCTCGTTTATGGCCGTTGCTTTGACGTATGGACTGATATATTACAGAGCATATTTCAGACACTCATAACTTGCTATAGCAGTGACAAAATGGCGATCAAAAATTCATTCCTATATTTAATAAAATTTTGATAAATTTTCCTTCAGTTCTCCTTTAAGCAGTGAATAAGTGTCTAAACCTAGTGGCTTTTATTTGAAACTTGAGACTTATAAAATGCATTCCTTTACTTATTTAAAAATCTCAGGACAGTATTTTAACCGAACAGGACAGCCTTTTTTTTTTTTTTAATGAAATAAACGTCAGAAAAAGCAGACAGTGTATCGTTTTGGTGACTCAGCTGGCAGACTAAAACCATAAAGCTCCACTGCATCGCTCAGACAACTATCAGCAAGGGAAACGTTCTATTTTTAGATCACGTGACCACTCTCGTCTCTCTCTGACAGGTCCAGGTGTTGCTCTACTACCTACAGCATCCTCCCATCTCCTTCGCCGAGCTGAAGAGGAACACGCTGTATTTCTCCACGGACGTTTAACCCTCCCGACAGAGACACTTCCATCCATTCCCTCCAACACCATCATCGATTTCCCGTACAGAATTCCACACGCGCAGAGGACACCGGACTGAGACGGCTGCCTCCTTCCTGTGCGGAGAGAGCAGCGGCCACACCTCCTCTGCCCGGGCGGAGAGCTGGAGGAGGAGGAGGAGGAGGATGACTGATTACCGTCTGTCAGACCACATGCGTATTTGTGTGTGTAGCTGAAGGCATGGAGCATGATGGGAAGTTTGTCACCCCAGTTCAGTGACGCTGGTGCAAGAGATGTGTTCGAACTCTGCTCTCTCTCTCTCTCTCTCTCTCTTTTTTTTTTTTTTGATTCCGAGGCATTACAGAAAACATTCATACATCCCACCACATCTGCGTCTCCTACATACTATTTGTTTAAAAGCTGTTCTGGTTTTGTTTTTTGGCTTTTGCACATGTCTGAACAGAAGTGTGTGTGTGTGTGTGTGTGTGCGCGTGCGTGCACGCGTTTTCTCCAAGCCGAGGCTTCGATAGGAACTCCGTATTCGGCTGGTCACATTTTATTCTCTGTAGAAAAACAGACATTTCCTGACCATTCAAAGGCCAAAATCCTTATTTATTATAAATAAATAGCGTCTCTACGTGTACCTGTACAGTCCATTACATCATGACTTAGTTTGAAGGGTTTTTTTTTTTTAGTGGTATTTTTATTTTTGCAGACGTTTTCTTGTTTATGGGAAGTGCTGACTGAGCTGTACTGTTTAAAAAAAATTATAAAAATCATAAAAAGTAAGAAACTTTGACCGTTAAATCAAGCTGGTTTTGGAATTTAATTCAGTCTGTTCACCATGTGATCGTTTCCGAAACGCAGTGATCTGTGATTCGATGATGTGTGCACTTCCTGCATGGATGGATGGATGCTAAAGGCTTTTATTTATCTTTCTTTCTTTTAACCCATCTCCATGACGATTTACAGTAGTTTTAAAAAACCAAAACCGCAGATCTTTCTACAGTGAAGCCAGTGACGTTCTCCGAAACAACACTGTTAGATATCTGAGACTCCTTGATATTTTTTAATACTGTATTTTACTTTTGCTGTAAAGATGTAAACGTATACCACGATTCCGATAAGGATTATTGTTGTTGTGAACATTTTTTTTCCCCTTCTGTTTTTAGTAAAAATAAAAGTGTACAGGAAGCCCAGCGAATGCTTTGTGTCTTTAATATCAACAGGGATTTTGAGCTTTTTGGTTTTACAAATCTGTTGTTTTATAGATGTGCGTAATTCCAGGCTCCGTGCTCGCTGAACTGCTCACACGGGTTTCTCTGTGCATGACGACGCTTCCGGATTTCACACGCTGAGGTTACTGTCGGGGTCCGATTAAAATGAACATCATGTAGATAAATTCATGTTGTCATGAGCATGATGATATGTTTTGCATTATAACAAGATAATTACTAATTGTTGTAAGTTTGCGTGTCGTAATAACCTGAAAAACATCGTGATCACAAAATTCATGTTAAAACATGACACTGATCCTTTTTTCCCCCCTGGGTGTGGCAGCAATACTTTTTCCATAGTTTCCTCCGTTACCCATAATGCATTACATTACAGGCATTTAGCAGACGCTGTTATCCAGAGTGATGTACAACATACCCAGAGCAGCACTTGGATGTTACAGTAGGTGCCTTGTTCAGGGGCACTTCAGCCATTCCTGCTGGTCAAAGTTATTGTTAAGGTTAAAGTTGCTTCTTTAACCATTAGGCCATGGCTTCTGTTAGTGCCATTCGATTACTTGTGATGGTGGTGCCAGTGGGATTACAGTGATGCAGCAGTGCTTTGTCAAGTTTGTATCGCACATTAACAATAGACATAGATGCAAAGGTGGCAAGGAAAAACTCCCTCAGATGACATGAGGAAGAACCTCGAGAGGAACCAGACTCAAAAGGGGAACCCATCCTCATTTAGATGATAACAGATAGCGCGATAACAGTTTGAACATGAAGTCAGTTTAGAAACCGTTCATTAATGGAAACTTGAGTGAAAACTGTTCATGACAACCAACTGCAGTCCTAAAGTTAGCAAGTCAACTGCCGTAAAAGCATTACTGTAAGTGTCCAGAGCGTCTTACAAGTGCGACTTTCGACTGTCCGTACGGGGCCATCCTCTGCAGGAGCGATGTGATAAGACTCAGCCAGACGTAGGGCATCAGGAAGGTCTGCGAAGCACCAAGGCCTTTGAAGCTGCGGCGGAAGAGAAACGCCAGCACAGGAGAGTGACTCGCCTTCAACCAGCCAACCCAGTTGAAGGATACACCAGCTCCCGAGTGTGCTGGTCGAGAATCGGCCTGCACAGTCACCTCAGAGCCTGTCGACCGATTCCTTGATCCTCGGACTGAGGAAACTGCCATCGTCAGGATGGATCAGGCTGGTCTGAGGCACAGAAGAGGTCAGGGTCTCGATCCTCAGGATTGACATGTAACTAGTCTTTTCATCTCATCCACATCCTCATTACTTCACTCTGTGTTTCAACTTTCATGGCGCTCGTCATCTCACAGATCACGAACTTTGCTGTAAAGGTTTGTGTTTGTGAACGAACACGCAGATATATAGATTTCCAGTAAATCCACTCTACGCGTGGATCAGAAATGCTCATTCATCTCATTATCTCTAGCCGCTTTATCCTGTTCTACAGGGTCGCAGGCAAGCTGGAGCCTATTCCAGCTGACTACGGGCGAAAGGCGGGGT
>JAOPUC010000021.1:26822508-26833155 GCA_027564185.1 Cephalocassis borneensis | reverse complement strand
CTTTGGTGGACTCCGGCTGTAATCAGACCTCAATCCACCAAAGCCTGGTGCAAGACAAGGCATTGGGGAGAGCACAAATTGGTGAAGGTGTTGTGTGTGCATGGGGATGTTCACAACTACCCTTTAGTTTCGGTCCACATTCTATTTCAAGAGGAGAAATTTAGAGTAAAGGTGGCAGTTAATCCTCGCCTTACCCACTCAAGAATTTGGGGGACTGATTGGCTGAGATTTAGGGAGTTAATGGCACATTTAGTAAAGAGTGGGGCCTGCCGTAATTTAGCAGGGGGGAGGTCCTGGTGTGTCATTGGCAGGAGCAGCTGTCACAGAGCTGTCTACATCATCACTGTGTCAGAGTGAGGAGCAGCAGGCTCCTTCTCCCTCTGTCGGGGAATCCCTTGTGGATTTTTGCCATTGGAGCAGTTGCAAGATGAAACTCTATGGCATATGTTTGACCAAGTGAGAGTAATCGATGGTCAAACACTCCAGCCAAACACCACCCCGTCCTTCCCCTATTTCTCCATTATTAAGGATAGGCTATACCGAGTGACGCAGGACATTAAGGAACCGATAGCACAGCTTTTAATCCCATGGCCGGGCATTTGGGGCAAGATAAGACACTAGCCCGAATAATGGCCCAGCTCTATTGGCCAGGGATTCATGGCGATGTCTGTAGGTGGTGCATGGTATGCCACGAATGCCAGTTAGTAAATCCTGCGGCCATTCCAAAAGTGCCTTTGTGCCCTCTGCTATTAATCGAGACCCCATTCGAAAGAATTGGGATAGATCTCGTCAGGCCATTAGATCAGTCAACACAAGGATATCGCTTTATTTTAGTTCTGGTGGACTATGCAACGCGATATCCGGAAGCAGTGCCTCTTCGCAATATATCAGCACGTAGTATTGCGGAAGCACTCTTCCGCGTCATCTCCCGAGTTGGAATCCCCAAAGAGATTCTGACTGATCAAGGCACTACGTTTATGTCACACACACTGTGCGAACTGTATGGGTTACTGGGAATTAAGCCTATCCACACCAGTGTTTATCACCCACAAATGGATGGCTTAGTCGAATGGTTCAATCGCACCCTCAAGAACATAATTCGGAAATTTGTAAGCAAGGACACACGCAACTGGGATAAATGGCTTGAGCCCGTTATTCGCAGTGCGAGAGGTCCCGCAAGCCTCCACAGGGTTATCCCCATTCGAATTATTATACGGGTCTAAGCCACGTGGCATTCTAGATGTTCTGGGTGAAAATTGGGAGGAGGGACCTTCAACAAGTAAAAATGAAATTCACTATGTTATCGACCTGTGTGCGAAACTCCACACACTCACACACCTAACCCAGGAGAATTTGCGGTAGGCCCAAGAACGTCACGTCCATCTGTACAATGGGGCACATGCC
Organism: Cephalocassis borneensis; assembly: GCA_027564185.1. NCBI lineage: Eukaryota > Metazoa > Chordata > Actinopteri > Siluriformes > Ariidae > Cephalocassis > Cephalocassis borneensis. The sequence goes on along the minus strand of JAOPUC010000021.1, from coordinate 26,831,751 downwards.
TTAGGGAATTCACACTGGGAGATACCGTAAAGTACTCATGTTGTTGCCCACCTCGAGCTCCAAATTGATCACCAGGTGGCAAGGACCCTTTGAGGTTACACGACGAGTCAGGGACGTTGACTATAAGGTGAGGCAAACAGACAGGAGTGGGGTGTTACAGATTTACTACCTCAATCTGTTAAAACTTTGGAATGAGGAGATCCCCATGGCGTTGGTGTCGGTGGTTCCAGAGAAGGCGGAGCTGGGGCTGGAGGTTCAAAAAGGAAAATTGGCATTGCCCACCGCTCCAGTCCCCTGTGGAGACCACCTCTCCCCGACCCAACTCACAGAGGTTGCCCAGTTGCAGACAGAATTTTCTGATGTGTTCTCACCCCTGCCCGGCCACACCCACCTCATATAACACCACATTGAGAATCCCCCAGGGGTAGTAGTGCGCAGCCAACCTTACAGACTGCCCGAACACAAAAAAAAGGTGGTTTGGGAAGAACTCGAGGCCATGCTCAAAATGGGCATCGTTGAGGAGTCCCACAGTGACTGGAGCAGCCTGGTGGTCTTGGTTCCCAAGGCTGACGGGTCGGTCCGGTTCTGTGTGGACAATAGAAAACTCAACACGGTGTCTAAATTTGACGTGTACCCAATGCCTTGTATTGATGAGTTGCTCGATCGACTAGGCACGGCTCATTTTTATTTGACACTGGATTTGACAAAGGGATACTGGCAGATCCCCTTGACTCCTCTATCCCAAGAGAAAATGGCCTTTTCCACACTGTTTGCCTTACACCAGTTCATCACACTTCCTTTTGGGCTGTTTGGGGCGCCCGCTACGTTCCAGCGACTTATGGACAGGGTCCTCTGCCCCCATGCCACCTATGCGGCCACCTACTTAGACGATATCATTATTTACAGTAATGACTGGCTGTGGCATTTAGAACACCTAAGGGCCATCCTTAGGTCACTGAGGTGAGCAGGTCTCAGAGCCAACCCGAAGAAGTGTGCGATTGGGCAGGTGGAAGTACGATATCTGGGCTTCCACTTGGGCAATGGGCAGGTGCCTCCCCAAATTAATAAGACAGCAGCAATTTCAGCCTGCCCAAGGCCCAAGACCAAAAAAGGGGGTGAGACAGTTCCTGGGGCTGGTTGGCTACTATCATAGGTTTATACCTAAGTATTCGGATGTCACCGGCCCGCTGACTGATCTCACTAAAAAGGGAGCACCAGATCCGGTCCAGTGGATGAAGCAATGCCAGTGGGCTTTCTCTAAGGTAAAGGCTACACTGTGTGTGGGGCCACTGTTACACTCCCCTGACTTTTCTCTCCCCTTTATTTTGCAGACAAACGCGTTGGACAGAGGGCTGGGGGCTGTTCTGTCCCAAGAGGTGGAAGGTGAGGAACGTCCCATGCTGTACATCAGCCGAAAGCTGTCGGTGCGTGATGGCAGATACAGCACAATAGAAAAGGAATGCCTTGCCATCAAGTGGATGGTCCTCGCCCTCCGCTACTACCTGCTGGGGCACCCTTTGACCCTCTGTTCGGACCACGTGCCTCTCCAGTGGCTCCACTGCATGAAGGATGCCAACGCACAGATCACCCGTTGGTATCTGGCACTACAGTCATTTAAATTCAAGGTAGTCCACAGGCCAGGGGTGCAGATGGTCGTGGCGGATTTCTCTCCCATCAAGGGGGTGGGGGGGAGTTGGCTGCAGGCCGGACGGCTCCCCGGCCTAAGTCGGGTGGTGGGGGTATGTGGCAGCAGGGGCGTGGTCAAGCGTTGGTCTGTGAATGGAGGGTGGAGTCAGGGAAAGTAAGTGGTAGAATCACTGCACCTGACTTGAATTAACCTGTGTTTGTGTGTCTTCCCCAGTGACCACGCCTTATAAAAGGAGAGAGAGAGAGAGCAATGAAAGGGAGCTCTCCCCCAACCAGAACACGTGTGTGTGTGTGTGCGTGCGTGGGAGAGTAAATGTAACAGCTGAAAAGCTAAAATAAAAGGGCTTTTGAGAACTCCGTTCTGGCCTGCCGTGCTTCTGTGCTCCACCCACCTGGTCTGATTCTACACTCAACTATTCATTATTTGCAACTGTGTAAGAAATTCTTGGATGAAATCAAATCTTGTCTCACACTAAATTTGCCTCATTTTTTGGGGGGCTTTTTCCACCTTTATTGGATAGGACAGTGTTGAGACAGGAAATGAGCTGGAGAGAGAGACAGGGGAGGGGTTGGGAAATGACCTCGGGTCAGAATTGAACCCAGGTCCCTGGGTTTATGGTATGGCGCCTTATTCACCTGAGCCACGACACCCAAGTGCCACAGTGCCCCTCCTCCCCGGAATACTGACACACCTGTTTCCTAATCACCTACACTCCTATGTAAGACTCAGACAAACAAACGGACGATGCGAAGCATCACTCAGTGTTCTGACCTGACTTTACCAAGTCTTTTCTCTTGTTGATGGTTTCCTGTGACTCTGACCTTATTGCTCCATTGTTCTCGAGCTTGATCTCGTTTAGTCCCCATTACTCTGTTTGCACTGTGACTGACCTTTGCCTGCCCCTGACTATGCTACATGGATTGCATCTTGGATCTTGCATCTCAGTTTGAGACACACCTGCTGTCCCTTCCATTTGCATCGAGTAAGTGCCTGCACCCTGACAGAATACTTTGCCACCATGGATGCAGCAGAGGAGGTGAAGCAAACTTCTTTAAATGCACAGGGATGTCTGTTGGGAGAAAATCAGGAAATGTTAAGTAAACAACTAATGGCTGTTTCGCAGGCACTCCTGACATTTGCCGCGTCATCAACCAGCACCACTTCAATGGTTCCTCGGCCGGAAAGATTCTCTGGGGAAGTATCAGAATGTAAAGGTTTTCTCCTTCAATATTCCTTGTACTTCTCAATGCTCTCAGGCATCACAGAAGATCAGAAGATCATTCAGTTCATAAGCCTTCTTACGGGTAAAGCCATGAAGTGGGCTAGTGCCATATGGGAGTGCGGCGGTGAACACACAACATCATACAACTGTTTTGTTGAACTATTCAAGAGAGTGTTCGATCATCATCTTGAGAGAGTTCAAGTGGGAAAGCAATTACTCACAATCAAGCAAGGAGAGAGAAGAGTGGATGAATTTGCCCTAGAATTCCAAACGCTACCGGCAGGAAGCGCATAGAATGAACCAGCACTCAAGGCCACATTTCACCAGGGTTTGAACCCCGATGTCCTCACTGAACTCACATGCTGGGATGAAAAATTTCATTGGATTCCCTGATTGATCTGGCTATCAAACTTGATCATTTGCTCCACAATCAACCCTCCTTAAAACATGCACCAGTCTCTCCACCTGTTTCACAAGAACCCACTCCAATGGAAATATTCCATACCCAAATGCCCTGATCAGAGAGACAAAGAAGACGGAAGGAGGGGCTTTGTTTCTATTGTGGTGAACATGGTCATCTCATAGCTTAATGTCTGGTCCGTCCAGCTAGGAAAACAGGTCATTCCCAGCAAGCTATCAGTTCCGACAGCTCAGTGAGTCCTGAAATATGTTCTATGCAACCTACTCTAAAAATTCAGATATTGCTGAAACTTCCAGAGTCGATGCATTTTTTCTGCCCTCATAGACTCCGGGGCTGAGGGCAACTTCATCAGTCATGAAGTTGTCCAGAATCTCAGCCTGCCCACTGAAAGACTTCCACACCTAGTAAGCTTGAAAGCCATTGATGGCAGGCCCATCGGTAAGGGGCTTGTCACCAACTGCACTACCCCAATCACCATTCAGGTGGGAGCCCTACACATGGAACATATTTCTCTATTTGTCACGAACACTGCTCGCCAAATAATAATACTAGGCTTCCCTTGGCTGCAAGACCACAACCCATTTATCTCCTGGCAGCATCGCAAAATTCTCCAGTGGTCTCCCACATGCTTTCATGAATGTCTACAGCTTCTGCAAATCAACCTAGCTTCTACTTCTGTGGAAAGTCCCGAGGCAAGAGGCATTGAGCACATACTTGCCTATTATCACCCACTCAAGGAAGTGTTTAGCAAAGGCCTGCACCTGCACCGTCCCTATGACTGTACCATTGACCTCCTCCCAGGCACGACCCCTCCATGCAACAGAACCTACTCACTGTCCATTGCAGAACAAAGGGCCATGGAAGAATATGTTCAGGAGGCTCTGAAACAAGGATATATATGTCCATCCACGTTTCCAGCCTCCGCCAACTTCTTCTTTATGGAGAAGAAGGGGGGGGTGCCCCTGTATTGATGAAAGGGGCTTTAATCAAATCACATTCAAATACCCATATCCACTTCCACTTGTACCGTCAGCACTCAAACAAATTAGGGAGGCCTGTATCTTCACAAAATTAGACCTAAGAAGCGCATATAATCTGGTTCGTATCCAAGAAGGTGACGTGTGGAAGACAGCCTTTAGTACCACCTGTGGGCACTTTCAGTACTGCGTGATGCCATATGGCCTTTCTTGCATGCCCAGCCTCTTCCAGTGCCTGATAAATTATGTCCTACATGATACAGTATGTTAGGATGATATGTCATCACCTATATTGATGATATTTTGATCTACTTCCCTGATGAGGCCATGCATCACTAACATTGTGCTCACCTGACTCTTAGAACACCAGCTCTATGTTAAAACAAAAATGTGAATTCCATGTGACCCAAATCTCATTCACTGGGTACATTATCAGTGCCAATGGAATAAGTATGCACGCTAGCAAGGTATCGGCAGTTACCTACTGGCCCAGACCCAGTGCTATAAAGGAACTTCAACGCTTCCTTGGATTTGCCAATTTCTGCTGTAGATTCATTAGGGGTTTTAGCACCATTACAGCTCCTCTCACTTCACTGCTGTAGTAGGGATCCAAATGCCTTTTGTGGAACCCTGCCACAGGGGACGTCGTTAAACGTCTCAAGGCCACGTTTACTTCAGTGCCCATCCTCAGGCACCCCAATCCACACAACCTTTCATACTGGAAGTAGATGTTGAAGTAGGCGTGGGATGGGTTCTGTCACAATGTCTAGGAGAAAGGCCAAAATTGCACCCCAGCACATTCTTCTAAAAAAAAACCTCTCCCAGACTGAACAAAACTATGACATAGGTAACCAAGGTAACCTTGCCATAAAGATTGCCCTAGAAGAATGGAAACATTGGTTAGAGGGCAATACCCATCCGTTTATCATTTTCACAGACCACAAAAATTTAGAATACCTTAAAACAGCCAAGTGATGAAACCCCAGCAAGCACAATGGGCCCTGTTTTTTTTTTTTTTTACCCCATTCCATTTTACAATTTCTTACCATCCTGGTTCCAAGAACATCAAGGCCAATGCACTCTCTAAACTACACACCACAACCAGCTCCAGCAGTGAACCCACTCCCATATTTCCCCCTGACTGCTTCATGAATTCTATCACCTGGGAAATTGACAAAGCCATAGCCCAGTCACAGCCACATAAGAAACCAGACTCTTGTCCTCCTGACCTTATGTACATGTATGTACCACCACGTTTCTGAGGGCAGTTCATCACCTGGGCTCACTCATCTCCCACAACTGGACATCCAAGCAGTCAGAGAACTTACCAACTCCTCTGAAACAAGTATTGGTGGGAGAACATGCTAACAGAAGTCAACCAATTTGTTTCCTTATGTTCAGCTTGCACTCAAGCAAAAGTACCCAAAGCATCCCCCCTTCCGCAGGCAAGCTTTGCACCCTACCCATACCACGATGACCTTGGTCACACTTAGATGTAGACCACTGTTTCTCAAAGTGTGATCTGAGCAACCCCTGGTGGTCCGCGAGTTGATGTTATAAAATATCATGTTTTATCAGTGTTTCTCAAATCACCTATGTGACTCCAAAAGCAAAGTTCTGAGTAGCACACATGAGTTGTTTTCTATATTGAATAAAGTCAGATGTAAATTCAAATAGTAGCCTATTATTTGAATTTGTCTAACATGAAGCAAGACAACAGTTTTGTGACACTGCCTATAGCTGCACCAGTTTAGGTTACACTTTCATATCAATGTGACCTATGAATGTGGAATATGGAGAAACTATGAGTAACCAAATTAGACTTGACATCAAACTTTCAAAAAGATAATGGATCTGTGGCTGAAGACCAGGTCAGTCAAAAGAAAAGCACAAGAAACATCTGACAAGAGCAAGGACAAAGTGCAAGGACATAATGATTCTTTGTTTGAGAAAACAAAGCAGCACAACCGGATCAATGTGGCCCCCAATATGAGATTAAAACTGTCCAGTTTGGAGCCAGACATTGCTTCACTGATGTATCAGAATAAGTAGCACCATTCTTCCCATTAAGAGAAGGACAACAATGCGTGAGTTGGCTATACTATTTGTAAAACTGTCATTTCGTTAGTGTGTAATTTGTAATGTACTGTTGAAGTAGGCTCATTGTTTTTTGTTCAGGATATTTAGCGGGTTAGGTGGTCCATGAATTTTTTTTTTATGGATAAAGTGGTCCTTGGTCTGAAAAAGTTTGAGAAACACTGCTGTAGATGTTATCACAGACCTCCCAAAGTCACAGAACAACACTGTTATTATGGCGGTCGTTGATCAATTTTCCAGGGCACTGAAACTCATTCCACTGCCTGGGCTGCCCACAGCACTCAAAACTGCCGCACTCCTCTTTTCCTTCATCTTCAGGTACTATGCCATTCCAGAGGATATAGTGAGTGACAGAGGTCCTCAGTTCACGTCATGGGTGTGGGCCAATTTCATGAACAAACTGGGGGTTTCAGTAAGCCTAACCTCAGGATATCATCTGCAGTCTAACAGGCAAGTAGAGTGGCCTAACCAGGAAATCAGTTGTTTCCTATGAGTATTTTGTATGGAGAATCCACAAGACTGGTCCCAGTTTCTCTCCTGAGCAGAATACACCCAGAACTCCATCAAACACTCAGCCACCCAGCTCACTCCATTCCAGTGCATTCTTGGATACCAACCTCCACTGTCCCCGTGGGATGATTTCCCAACCCAAACTCATGGTTCAAGAGAAGTGAACAAGTTTGGGAGGTAGTTCACCAATGCCTGGAGGAAGTAGCAAACAGATACAAACGATATGCAGATAGGCATAGGGGAGAAACACCAGTATATTCTCCTGGCGACCACGCATGGGTTTCTACCAGGAATCTGTCTCAAACCAGCACATGCCGCAAACTGCAAGCCTGCTGCATAGGCCTATTCAAGATACAGAACCGGATTAATGAAGTCTCCTACAAGTTGGAACTCCCACCACGTTACTGCATGGCACCAATGTTCCATGTATCATGCCTCAAACTAGCAGTACAAGACCCATTAGCCACCAGCTCACGTGCCACCAAACCTCCACTACCTCAGAACCCAGAAGATAATCCCATCTACCAAGTCTGAAAAATCCTTAAAATAGACAAGGCGGACTGGAATATCTCGGGGATTAGGAGGGGTACGGCCTGGAGGAGCACAGCTGGGTGCCAGCTAAGGACATCTTGGAACCTCTCTTAACACAGAAATTTCACAGCCAACACCCCAACAAGCTATCTCCCAGAAAAGGAGGACACCATAGGAAGGAAGTTGCTCCCAGAGTGAGTGCCTCGGGGGGTTGGTGTGGGGTGTGTTGTTCTCTCAGTGGTAACACAGAAAGCACAAGTTCAGAGCGGCCTCCAAACATGGCTGCACTGGACTACAAAACCCAAGCACCTTGGCGCCCCTCCTCCCCAGAATACTGACACACCTGTTTCCTAATCACCTACACTCCTACATAAGACTCAGAAAAACAAACGGACGATGCGAAGTATCGCTCAGTGTTCTGACCTGACTTTACCAAGCCTTTCCTCTCGTTAACGGTTTCCTGTGACTCTGACCTTATTGCTCCGTTGTTTCTGACCTTGATCTTGTTTAATCTCCATTACTCTGTTTGTACATTGACGGGCGTTAGCCTGTCCCTGACTATGCTACATGGATTATGTCTTGAATTTGGTTTCCAGTTTGTGATGCACCCACTCTCCCCTGTGTTTGCATCCAGTAAGTGCCTGCACTCTGACATGTTGTTTAAGAAATGAGAAGCTACTCACTGCATCATTTAGGGTTAAAATATTTTTTGCCATCTGAAAGGCATTAATCATTGCAGTCATTATCCAATCAAAGGCTTTTATGTATTTACACATTTAAATACAAATGGCAACTTTTTTTTGGCCGGGCAATGTATATAACGTGTAAAATAGAGGGAGGAAACAATGTGTAAATTTAGTTTTTGTGTTTGCTATTTGTTTAAAATATAGCATTAATACATAATAAGAGTGCATGTCCTGGTCATAAGGTTCCTGTGAATGAAAACCTTCTCTCAGACTCATCAAAAGCTGCCAGGATCGGATGTGTGAACATGTGACAAATATGTAATCATTTTTATAAAGTCTCAGATCATTAAGTGATCTTGCATAAGCTCTCATTAGTAAAAAATGGTTTACACGTTCTCTCCAAAAACAGTTCCCCCAAATTATAATCCCTGTCCTTTAGTCGTACTAATTTGCACACACACCCGCACACAGCACCTGAAATGATTTTCAGGTTTAGTAAATCATGTCCAGTGCAAAATTAATTGATTTGCATAAATACTGCCCTGTATTTTGCACTTTCAGGTCAAAATGTCTCTAACTGTATATTCATTATATAAAAATACACACACGTACACACACAAACTGGACAACACACACTATTTTGCTCATTTGAAAGACATAATCCTTTGTAGATCCTGTTTAATGACAGGTTGTGCACACAAACTTCAGTAAATTAAGTCTTCTATATTACTTGCTACCATCTTGTAATGATTTGATATTAAGTAAATTAGTAGGTTCCCATTGATATTAATGTTCACTATGATATTGCAATATTATAAGAGACAAGGCAGACTAAATGTTCCTACTTCTGAAATATCTTGTTAGCACCATGGAATAATTAATTGCCTAAGAGAATATACACTATAATAGTATAATAGGAACAGAATAGTATAATATGCCAGTATAATAGGAACTTGTTCTTGATTCTAAAGCCTCACTCACAACCTGCCGTACGTGCTGCTACGGACGGTCTACGGTAAAAAAATTGCCAAAACCATGCTTGAGACTTGTGCGACACTTGTGTGTGTTCAGCATCGTAGAAGGTCGCAGACTGCCCGTGGAGACTTTTGGTCCTGCACATGCAAATTCTACGGGTCTTGCGACAAATCAAG
>JAOPUC010000021.1:24175774-24189211 GCA_027564185.1 Cephalocassis borneensis | reverse complement strand
ACGTGGGGCGCTTTGGAGAAATAATATTACTTATGCATGGATACTTGGCGATCTTTGCAAAAATCCTGTCTGATAACTTTGAAGGTACGAAGCGTTTGGTATGAAGGCAGTTTAGATGGTTAGCAAACAGAGAACAGGTCGTTTGGAATATTTGTCTAGAGTGATCTTGAATGCATCGTGGCGGTCTATGCTTCCAAGCTTTCATTACGACCGAGATACTGGTTTTAGGGATGTGTTTGAGGCTCTGCATCTCGTGGCCTTGTATTTTTTAAAAATGTTAATAGCCTGCTTAAAAAAAATCTCTGTACATGTGTACAAGGATAGGCAGTGTTTTTGTTCTTTTTGCTGTGTTTAATCATGCAAGTCAATAACAAGCCTGAAAATGGAAAAGGCAAGAAAAAAAACTTGCTCTTGTGTAGCCTATCCTGTTTCACTTCTTTTAAGAGTAAAATTGAAACAGATCTGTACTACTGTTTAGGTGATCAACCTATGGTCAGTGTAGAGTTAAATTAAATATGCCAAATTCTAGAACTAATAACGTTTTGTGGAAAGGATGTTGGTAAATGATTAAGAGCACTATGCATATTTTGAATGTCATGCCTTATGGTCTTGTCATGCCTATTTTTTTTTTTCTAAAACAATCATAGCTGAAAATAAACATAGCCAAATCACAACCAATAGTTAGTCATTGACGGGAATGTCAAATAGTAATGATTTATGCCACTTAGTACAACAGATTTTCCAGGGGCCTGCCTCTGTCCTGACATTGTATCTATTCCTGTGCTAGATTCCAGAAAGGACATCAATGAAACATGTCCAGCCCAAGAAGATTGACAAACCAACTAGTGCTCAAGATTTCTTTACCACAAGGAGATACAGCGACAACTCTCCACAGCAACATACCAAGGAAGAAGGGATAGTGCAGTGGATAGGCCGCACAGGACTCCCAGCACAAATTGTTGAAGATGAGGAGTTTGTCACTATGATGACAAAAAATGGACAAAAAGTTCAAAGTGCCAAAAAGACATAAAATTTTAAACTTGATCGAAAAAATGTACAAAGAAGAGAAAGACAGACAAAATCAAACAAAACCTTGCCACAGCATGCAGAATAACTATAGGGTTGGATATTTGGACCAAAAAGAGACTTACTGCATCCGTTCTGGGAGTGAGCGCCTGTTACTTCACCCCTGAGAACAACAAAGCTGAACACAAACTCCTGAACCTGAAGGAGATGGTTCATCCTCATACCGCAGAGTCGATTAGTACACTTGTAGAGGAGTCAATGGAAGAGTGGGGGCTACCCAGAGAGAAGGTCCTCACAACAATCACGGACAATGGCAGCAACATGGTGGCTTCATTCCACACACATGCAGAAGTTGCCACAACTTCTGAAGAGGACTCAGATGCAGAGCCCGACAATGCCAGTGATGATGATGAGCAGCAAGAAAGGGAGGATTACAGGTCAGTATGTGTATGGAACCATTAATTCATTCAATATTTATGTAACTAGTCATATCTTTATTAATGAATAAAAAGTAATGCTATAGAAAGTTGAAAGATTAAAAATAATGCTTTTCATTAAGTATTTGTAAAACTGGTCATGATTTAATAAATATACATAAAAACTAAATACGTTCATTATACGATGTTGACTATTAGAACTACTGTATTCAGTTCAATAATGTAAGGGCTAAAATGTTTAAAAAGCTTTTATATGATTATGGAGCCATAGAGAGGACCCCATGTGTAGTTCATACGATTCAGCTGGTTGTGAACATGGTCCAGAAGGAACCCCCAATCCGAAGGCTGTCGGAGAAAGTGAGGCACTTGGTGAACAAGTTCAGGAAGTCCTCTGTCGCCACAGAGCGACTGCTGCAGAAGTGTGCACTCGTTCTGATAAAAGATTGTCCCACCAGGTGGTCAAGTTGAGTTGCTATGATTTCATGCTGCCTTGAAGTCAAGGAACATGTTTCAGCTGTGGCTGAGTCCATGGGTTGGGACAGCCTGCAGCCCAGTGAGTGGCAGAAGATTGGGATGCTGAGAGACCTTCTTCTTCCATTCGCAGAGCACACGTGGAGTCACTTGAAAGTGACACTCAATCACTTTCCCTTGTTGTACCAGCACTCACGGATCTCAAAAAACACCTGTCAGAGTTCTTTCTTGATCATGGAAGAACCTACAAAGATGCTGCTACTCTGGCTCATAAGATGCTTTCTAGCATAGTCCCGACGACACAACACTGAGCAAAGGTGACTGACAGCAGCAGCCCACTATGGGGCCCCTCGGATGGGCCGTGGGAGGTGATATGGGTTGGAATGTTGACCAGCATTGCTCCTCGGAGTATGCCGTAATGCTGCAGCCACTCCTTCATCTAAAGTGGCAGAGGAGGTTGGAACACACAGGACTGGTCCTGACCCCCCTGGGTTACCAGAAGCTGGCTCTATATGCGGTACCACAGGGGTAGGATCTAGGACACCCTCAGGAGGATGGTCTGAAGAGGGCAAATGGTATGGTTGGCTGTGCTCTAGAAGGCACTGAAACCAACCGAAACAAATTGCCCTCCCGTACCTCATAAGGCGGGGAGGGTGGTGCAGCCTGGTCAACAACTTCCACTCCAGTGTCTTGTTCAGGACAATTTGGCTCCCTCCTTGCCTTCAGGAGGGTGCGATGTACCTGCCTGGTCTGAGATAAATCCCCAAGGGGGGCGATGGTGTATACTGATCCCACCCCAATAGGGGCCCGGACCACTTCATACACTACTTGACTCCACAGGTCCTGAATCTTATGTCTTCCTCTCACACCCACATTGCGGAGATACACCTGCTGACCCTCCATCAGAGGTGCATCTTGAACATGTTGGTCATGTTGGGCCTTCCATTGATCCGCGGCCAACTGCAATCTCTCCCGAGCCCCCTTGAATCCCACCTGTAGCCTGGTCTGGTGTTCAAGGATCCAGTCGTGCAGCCGCCCTTCAACGGGTTCCTGTACCCGGCCCAAGAGGAAGTCGATTGGGAGGTGTGGCTCTTGGCCAAACATTAAGAAGTGGGGACTCTCTCCAGTCGCCTGGTGAGGAGTCAAATTATAACAGAACAACAAATGTGGGAGGCAAGACACCCAATCCCTTTTCCTAGAAGTAGGCAAGGTGCGCAAAAGGCCATGTAGGGTGCGGTTAAACCGTTCACACTGGCCATTACCTGCAGGGTGGTATGGAGTAGTCCGGGATATCTTGACACCATAGAGATCACAAAGCTGGTAAAGAAGCTGAGACTCGAAGCTTCTGCCCTGATCCGGATGGATTCGAGAAGGCACCCCAAACCTATAGAACCATTTGGATACCAACACCTGAGCCACAGTACCAGCTCGTTGATCTCTGGTAGGAATGGCCACAGGGTATTTGGTGAATACGTCAGTCATCACCAAGATGTTCTCTACCCCTGAAGCAGAGGGCTCAAGAATGGTAAAATCTAGCGCCACAACATCGTTTGGCTGAGACGCCAGGAGATGACCCATGTAAGTACGGGTAGTGTATGGAGTGTCTTTAGCCAGTTGGCACCAGTCACATTCCTGGCACCAACGTACCACATCGGCAGTCATACCTGGCCAGTAGCATCGTGCACGAAGTAGTTCTACAGTGTGCTCCACTCCCTGGTGACCATGTTGTTGGTGCACCTGAACGAGCACCTCTTTTCTAAGTGCACTGGGCAGCACTAGTTGTAAAACCTCTTCCCCACCATCGGGGCGAAGAATACGGCAGTAGACCACCCCTTCTCGCCCAATCAGATGATCCCATTGCTGTAACAAGAGTTGAGCCGACTTCGGAAGTGCACGGCGCTCAACGGAATTCGGCCGTTTGTTCCGTCGCCAGAACTTGAGGGCTGCCGACAAATCGGGATCTGCCTGTTGTAAACAGAACAAGTCGGACAGAGTATGCCCTGGAAGGGCAACCACCAGATTCTGCTCTATGGTTGCCAATGGCTCCCGTACTACCATATGCTGCAAGGCAGCTGGTAGAAGGGTTCCTGGTACAAGGCCGGCCTCCGGCGAATGTTGTCGTGACAGAGCATCAGCATTTGCATTACTCTTTCCAGATCGATACCGGAGCTCAAAGTCAAACAGGGCCAGCTGGGCAGCCCAGCGCTGTTCAGTCGCCCCAAGTTTGGCTGAGAACAGGTGGCTAAGAGGATTGTTATCCGTGAACATGACACACTTGTTCCCAAGTAAGTATTCACGGAATTTCTCAGTCATTGCCCATTTCAATGCCAAAAATTCCAACTTCATGGAACTGTAATTGGCGACATTTCGTTCTGTAGGCCGCAAGCCACGGCTGGCATATGCGATTGGGCGTACTCTACCTCCCTGCTCCTGGGAAAGGATGGCGCCAAGCCCCTCATAACTGGCGTTGACCTCCAAGATGAACGGGAGAGAGAGAAGTCGGCGTAGGCCAGTACAGGGGATGTGGTCAACCTTGCCTCCAAAGCCTCAAAGCTTGCCTGACACTCTTCCGTCGATGCCTGTACAAAGGCTTCGTTGGGACGCTGGGACTTGTTACCAGCAAAACCAGCTACCAACTTATGTAGCGGGCTCGCCAGCTTCGCAAAGCCAGCAACAAACCTGCAGTAATAGCTGGCGAAGCCCAAGAAAGACCTGAGCTCAGACACATTACTTGGTCTTTGCCATTGCACCACTGCCTCAATCTTGTTGGGGTCTGTTGACACCCCCTCGTCTGAAATAACGTGCCCCAAGTAATGAACCTCCCGTTGAAAAAATGCGCACTTACGCAGTTTGGCCTTCAGCCCCTCATGGTGCAGTCGGCCCAGAACAAGCTCCAATCGCTCTAAATGCTGAGCAACAGTAGACGAGAATATAACGATGTCATCAAGGTACAACAATAACTGGCACTGTTGATCGCCAAAGAGACGTTCCATTAAGCGCTGAAAAGTTGATGGAGCATTGCACAACCTGAACGGCATTCTATTCCATTCAAAGAGGCCAAATGGGGTGCAAAAGGTGGTCTTGGCTTTGTCTTGCTCGGTAACGGGGACCTGATTGTAACCACTGGCCAGGTCCATGGTGGAAAACCACCGGGCCCCGGCCAGGGCGTCCAGAGACTCCTCAATACGAGGGAGTGGGAATGCGTCCTTCCTAGTCTTGGCATTTAACTGCCGGTAGTCACCACATAACCGGAGACTACCATCCTTTTTCTTGACCAAAACTATTGGGGAGGCAAACGGACTACAGCTTTCCCTAATGACTTGCGCCTCGAGGAGCTGGTGGATGTGTGCCTTCACAACCTCGTACTCAGATGATGGTATACGGTGGTAACGCTGCCGGATAGGCACCTCATCCACTAGTGGAATGTCATGCGACAGCAATTTTGTATAGCCCAGGTCACCATCATGAGCTGAAAACACAGTTTGGTAATGTTCTAACAAAGCTTTCACCTGACCCTGCTCTGACTCGGACAAACTCGGCAGCTCCAGTGCATTGATCTGCTCTGATATACCAGACCCTGGTGTTGGCACGGTCTGAGAACTGACTACTGCGGTAGTAGTGGGAACCTCCATTACCCCCTTTGGCATACTGACCACATATACGTGCTGTAGTGTGCCTAATAAAGTACGTGGAAACAGAAGGGCATCGGAAGTGCCCACATTCACTACAGGGATTGAAGCAGTACCACTACTAACCTTAACCAGTGCTAGAGAGGCCAACAACCCAGTGGGGAGGCCGGACTCTGAGGGTTCAAACAAGGCTGTGCCATTACTGTAAATGGCTGAACAAGTAGAGGGAACCAACTTCATACTGCCAGCAGGTACTCTGCATGCTCGACCGCCACGTACCTTTACATGCCTCAGCTGACCAGATGGCAACTCCACCTCCACTTGATGACACTGCTGTAAGGCCTCCTTGACTGGCGGAGGAGCATGAACACTGAAGTTGCTTCAAACAGTGCCGGCCCATGCTGCCCAAACAACTCTCGGTAGAGCCCCCAGTGCCTGGGGGGTCTTTAACCACCAAGCTGCCACAACCTGGCAGAGTTTTGCCACACAGCTCTACCTCTAGTTCTAAATAGCCAACATATGGGATGGCCAACCCATTTGCTGCTCTGAGCTGCAGCCATTGACATGACCGAAGCCGGTCCAGACCTTGAGCCTCAAAATGTTTAACAAAGAACATCTCAGTTACAGTAGACACCATAGAACCGGTATCTATTAAGCAAGGAACCAGCACACCGCCAATTGACACATCCACATGCGGGCAAGTGGACATCAGGCTAGCCACCCCTCCCAAATGGCCCTTCACCCCCTGTGAGTCAACAATGTCCCCACCTAGGCTGTGACTCTGCAACCCAGGGGGAGTCAGTTTCCCGCCGATGGAGGAGGATGTGGGCGATCACCCATTAAGGGAGGTGGTAATGAAGGGGGATAATAGGGGCGATGCACCTGCTCTCCATCACACTCGCGTGCAAAGTGGCCAGGCTGATTGCATCGCCGACAGACAAGAGGCTGATCACGCCGGGGGCGGTAAGGTTGCTGCAGCCGGGCAAGGCTCTGAGTCACCTCGTCTAGTTGTCGTTGCTGCCGCTTAAGGATTTCCTTCAACTCGTCCATTTCGGACTGCCTAACTACACTACTTACTTGTGGGGGTGTGGAGCCCTGCACCCCAAACTGAATGCCATAGGCAGAAGGAAGAGAATGACTGCGGCCTCGCGCACCCCCGGGCAAACCCTCCCGTTCCCACCGGATAGCCTCCGCTCTAAGCTCTATCATAGTTAGCAATGGTTGCCGGCGCACCAGCTGTTTCAACTCTCTTCTGAGAGCTGCATCCATGACATGCTCAGCAAATTGGTCCCGTAATAGGGTCTCAGCATTAGGCACTGCATCTGGTGCCCGTCTCTTCACCTTATCCATCAAGCCCAATAAGGCCAGAGAAAACTCTTGCAGAGTCTCCCCATCCTGTTGTTTACGAGAGAAGAATTGCTCCTGAAGAGCTATATATGACTGCGCACAGCCATACAACTCTGTCAGAATGCTAATTATCTTTGCGGGATCCTGATGGTCTGCGAAGGGGCGGTACTTTATTTCTTCCCTCGCTTCGCCTGCCAGATGGTCATAAAGAAAATCTGCCTTATCCATTGTAGAGAGACGTTGGACCCGCATACAGGCCTGTGCTTCTTCCACCCACTCTGTAACACTAATACCAGATTTACCACTAAATGTGGGGCACTTACAGTCCCGTGGGACAAAAACCAACCTCTCAGCACCAAAGATAGGGCCTTCATTTAACTGGGAATCCCCAGAGCTGCCTACCTCAGGCCGGATTGATGCAGTACGTTCGCTACGCAAGCGCCCATTTTCAGCTCTTAGCTGGGTAATCCTCTCACAGAGTTCTTGCATGTCTGCGTCCTCCATAATAAATACCTAAACAAAAAGGAAAAAAATGGCTTTACCTTAAAATAGTCGACAGCAATCTAACCAATGTTGCACTAGATGGATGAGCGACACCTAAGACCACTGCTGTTTTGTTTCCAAAGAAAACACCTGGCATTTAAAACAAACAAAAAGAAAAACATCAAAATATCAAAATCAGACAAAAGGATGGAAATCACATTTCAGAACTCAATGGATCCTGCCGACTACGCCAAAATGTGGCAAAGTAGAGGGGTTTAAAGGACGACTACACCACCTGGGGAATTTCACCCCAAGAACTCTGTCAGTGCAAAATAGTACTACCCTTAAGGACACAGGTTCACACACAAAGGAGACTGAAACGTGATTTCTAAAATAACAATTCCTTTTATTTACAAATATAAATACCAATGAAGAACCATGGGGGGAGAGGGCACTACTTTGATGCAGTTTAACCAGTGGGAGGCTGCTAGAACAGGGCTGTAGGCTTACAGCAGTCAACAAAACTTAAGACTAAGGAAAAGGGAATCAAAGGCACATCACACATGAACACAACAAATTAAACCACAGCAAAGGGGCAAAAAGAAACACAACACACAAAAACATAAATAAATCAATCAATCACCAAGCAAAGAAATTATAAAACTAAAGAAAACAAAGGAAAACAAAACAGCAGCGGTCAGATGGAGCGTCGGCAGCAGATGGATTCAGCCGCAGTGATAGAGGCAATGCGCCAGTAGAGGAGATGAGATTACCACACAATGTCTATGGTGTCACCTTCAAACCGGCCACCAGGCAGTCCGATAGGCCACCAAGCAAAACTAAATAGAGCGGCAATCAGACAAGACACATTAATACACTGGCAACAAACAGGATGGCAAGCGTGTAGGTCGGAAAAGAATACCTTAACGTGCGTTCAAACCGAGCGTCAGGTGAAACACGACACAGCAAAGGCTGATGGTACTAAAGTGAAGGAGGGCACACTTAGAACAATTGCATGTTGTAATACATGCAACATGAATGCATCCCACCGTAATGGTCAAGAGAGGGAGAACTCACCTTAGTGACAAAAAGCCAGACGCGGAAGTCTAGTCTATTGGGCTTGGCAGAGCCCCAGACGCAGCGAAATCTGAAAGCTGAAATCAGGAAGTGTAGGAGATAAGGAAGTGCTCACACAGGACAAGTCAACCTGAGTAGCACAAAAAGAAAGCTTACCGGTTATCTCAAGCACGTACTTTCCCAAAAATCTGAAAACTTGTAAACCTGGTCAAAGCCATGGCAAAAACACACGCCGACCCTACTGCAACGTGATCGACAAAATGAAAAAGCCTCTCCCAACCGGAACTGGAGCAGAGCATATATTGTCATACAGACCCGCCTTCCCAATTACCGTGACTCCTGACAGCTGGCAATATAGGTCTACGTAGTCACCTGCCACACCAGCATTGACATATGAAAAACAGTAGCATCTCTGAGCGCAGTGAGGCCAAGCCAAGCAAAGTGAGGTTTCCTATTAGGCCAGGGGTCTGGGGTCTAACTAAATTTCAGGGAAGCTCAGAGATGCAATCGAGGGCATTTTGAGATACTTTTTGAGGAAAACAAATGCAGGGATTACTGTATAGTATAAGCTCAATTATCCAAACTCTCTGGGGAAAAAGTCTGGCTAACGAAGAGGATGTTCAGATAAAAGGGGTTCAGATAACCGAGCTTGTACTGTAATACAGTGTTTCAGTAGTTTCATCATGATCAACAACAAAATCCAGAGTAAAAGACAAAATATTTATGTCTAGGTCTTCCAATAACAACAAAATTAATACTGTATTTACTTCCTGAACTGGGCACCAGTCAAATACTGGACTTAATAAAGTCAATACTGAAAGATGCCAATCCATACAACAATGGATAATTCAGATAATTTGTTGTATGCAGCTGACTTTGCTTCCTCCAGTGTACTTCTGTTTTTATGACTGTCTTCACACCTAACACAAGTATGTGAGAGAAAATGAACGTTTCAGTTCTGGAACACGACCGACGAAGACAGTTTGCTTCCAGGAAGATGACGACACATCACTATTGTGCATTTCTGAGCACTGCATTTAACACACACTGTGATTGGCCGAGAGCACAAATCAGGTCACCTCTCGGCCAATCACAGCACAGCTAACATAAGGATATGGAAATTCCCAGAATTATCCAAATCAGTGTAAACAATGACACGTGGAACAGTCCAAACACCGAAAATATGTTCATTAGATACACAGGCAAAAACAGTTGACAAACTTATTTTCAGATCTACGCAATTGTGCTTCACATCCATAGCTGCTACGCCCAAATTGTGTATGTTGGCATCTTTACCACATGCATATCTGGAGTTGGATCAAAATCTAATGAATTGTTCCTTGGCCCATGGCTTACCTTTCCACCAAATTTCATCCAAATCTGTTCACTACTTTTTGAGTTACATTGTGAACAGATAAACAAACAATCAAACAAAGGGTGGCAAAACCATAACCTTCTCCAACAAAGTGGGTGAAGGTAATTCCAGAAACAGTACATAAAATTTGTAGTTGTTGAATTTGTCAGTATCAACTGTCCTGTCCACTGCTACCTTAGATGTGACATATTGCTGTGACACCTTTCTGCAATAAACAGGTTATCCATCACTGTAAACATGTTGCTCGGGTATTTTAATGGCTTGTGACAAGAATTAGGTATAGCACTTGAGTGAACATATCCGATATCTTTACACATGAGCTGTTTACACACATGCAATAATATCACATCTGGATCAGACATTGTTGGAACTAGAGCTCCCAAGTGGTGCAACAGAAAAGTGTTCACCCTTTTGTCCAGAGGTGGCAAATTTGAATCCAGGTGATGCCACATCCATCTGTAGCCAGGAGTCCAAGAGAGTAAAATTAGCTGCGTTTCCTGGGTGGGAGGGGCATTCTCTCTCTCTTCTGTCAATCAGATCAACATTAGCTAATCATGGATGTACCAGATGTGAACTCATGTACACTCACCAGACACTTTAATGGGAACTTGTTCTTGATTCTAAGATTCATGTTCTATGCAGGAGTGGAACTCAATGAGTTCCTCTGCTGTTGCTGAGATGCTTTTCTGCTCACCACGGTTGTAAAGAGTGATTATATGAGTTACTATATCCTTCCTGGCAAAAACTGCTCAATCTGTCCATTTTCCTCTGACCTCGCTTATCAACAAGGAGTTTGTTTCCACCCACAGAACTGCCACTTAATCACTCAAAAAATCTTTTTTGTTTTTTGCACTATTCTGTGTAAACTCTAGAGACTGTTGTGTGTGTGAAAACCCCAGGAGAAGATCAGGAGATTCTGAAATACTCAAACCAAAAATACTCATCGGGCTCAAACCAACACCCATACCACAGTGAAAGAAAGTCACACAAAAATTCAGATCAGTTTTTCCCATTCTGATGTTTGATCATTAACTGAAGCTCTTGATTTATCTGTGTGATTTGATGTCGAGGGATCCCCTGATTAGAGAACTGTATCAAACAACTGCAGGTGGATGTAGGGGTGTTCCTAATAAAGTGGCCTCTGTGTGTGTCTGTTTATTCACCATTCAGTAGAACTGAATCACAGAAACTCAAAAATCATTGTTTGAAAAAAGCTTTTGTAATTTGGTACACTCTGGAAGCTCTGAAAGGAGGCGTGGCTAAATATTTGCTTTCTCCATCTGCTCGTCCAGGCCAGCCCATCAACCCCCAGTGCCGTATCTACCCCGAGGAGATGATCCAGACCGGCATCTCTGCCATTGATGGCATGAACAGCATTGCCAGGGGGCAGAAAATCCCCATTTTCTCCGCAGCAGGTCTCCCACATAACGAGGTCAGATTAAAATCACCTTCTGGAGAACATTTATTCCGATGTCTTCTGTTTTTCCCTGAAGATCAAATGGAACAAGCAGCAAACACGGCTTCCGACAACGTTTTAATCCGAGTGACCCTATTTATAGGATCCAAAATTCTCATGTCCAAATTATTACTCCCTAATAATTCCTGTTATAGAAATGATCTGCTTACAGGACATTATTTTTAAATAAGTGCACAATCCACAGAATGTGAGGTAACTTTGTTATTTAAAGGTTAAAACTGATCTTAAATGGAACGGCATTTTACTGAGAAGTTACGGGGAAAAAATGTCATGAGATCCCATCTGCATCTCAGGCTTAGAGGTGGATTACATACTGTATGATTGAGGACTGAAATTTACTGGTTTTTATGGTCTGAAGGAAATAATTTTTGGTTTTGTGTTTGATCTCAGATCGCAGCACAGATCTGTCGGCAGGCCGGCCTGGTCAAGAAGTCCAAAGATGTGATGGACTACAGCGAGGAGAATTTTGCCATTGTGTTTGCAGCCATGGGGGTGAGGAGAACTTTCTAATGGCTTCCAGGTTGAAGTTCAGTGCCCTGTTCATTGTTGCATGATTACTGGAGGAGTTCAGTCAGAGGTTCAGTGGTAGGTTTGATGTCAGCAGGTCACAGTGTGATTGGAGGAAATTGTTCTGACTTTAGGTGAACATGGAGACAGCTCGATTCTTCAAGTCTGACTTTGAGGAGAACGGCTCCATGGACAATGTGTGTCTCTTCCTGAATCTGGCCAATGATCCTACGTAAGCATAAAAATCCACTTGCATGCCATGTTGAAGTGGTGCAGTCTGTTGGTATGAGTTCACATCATTTAATAATTATTTTATTTAATACATCATTTTAGCTGCCTGTATATAGCAGTGAGGCACTTGTCCTGATGATGGATTAATTCCCATGTTTAGGATCGAACGCATCATCACTCCTCGCCTGGCGCTGACCTCCGCTGAGTTCCTGGCCTATCAGTGTGAGAAACACGTCCTGGTCATCCTGACTGACATGAGCTCCTACGCTGAAGCCCTGAGGGAGGTCCGAGAGTTTAAAACAACACTGCTGAATCTCAGATCTAACCCTGAACCCAAACCACAAACCCTAACACGGCTCAAAACCCTTAAATTCCACTCACCATGGCTTATTATAATTCCAGTACTAACCCCAGTGCTGTTTACGACTCCAAAACTAACCCTGACAATGAGTATGGCTTCAAACCTAACCCCAACACTGAGGATGACTTTAAAACTAACCCTGATGCTGAGCATGACTCCAAAACTAACCCGAACACTGAATATGACTCTAAACTAACCCCAACACTGACAGTGACTCCAAAACTAACCCAACACTAACAGTGACACCAAAACTAACCCTGATGCTGAGTACAACTCCAAAACTAACCCTAACACTGAATGACTATAAACTAACCCCAACACTGACAATGACTCCAAAACCGACTCCAAAACTAAGCCAAACATTGACAGTGACTCCAAAACTAACCCCAAACATCGACAGTGACTCAAAAACTAACCCCCAACATCGACACTAACTCCAAAACTAACCCCAACACTCACTGACTCAAAAACTAACCCCAGTACTGACAATGACTCAAAAACTAACCCCAACATTGACAGTGACTCCAAAACTAACCCAAACACTGACAGTAACATCAAAACTAACCCCAACATTGACAGTGACTCCAAAACTTACCCCAACATTGACGGTGACTCCAAAACTAACCCCAACACTGACAGTGACACCAAAACTAACCCCAGCACTGACAGTGACTCCGCAACTAACCCCAGCACTGACAGCAACTCCGCAACTAACCCCAGCACTGACAGCGACTCTGCAAATAAGGCCAACACTGACAGCGACCCGCAACTAACCCCATCACTGACAATGACTCCGCAACTAGTCCCAACGCTGACAGGGACTACACAACTAACCCCAACACTGACAGCGACCCCACAACTAACCCCATCACTGACAATGACTCCTCAACTAGTCCCAACACTGACAGTGACCCCACAAGTAACCCCAACACTGACAGCGACCCCACAAGTAACCCCAACACTGACAGCGACCCCACAAGTAACCCCAACACTGACAGCGACCCCACAAGTAACCC
>JAOPUC010000021.1:22835091-22846054 GCA_027564185.1 Cephalocassis borneensis | reverse complement strand
TTAATGCCAAATAAAATATCCAGCACAAATTATATATGATAGACATAAATTAATAATTTATAAATTTTATTTTAAACGCGTTTTTAGTTAGCAGGACTGCAGCTTATCACCGCTCCTGCCCGCGCCTGCATATGTGCACTCCTGCTCCTGCCCACGCCCGCAATGAGCTTTCAAAATTTGTCCCGCGCCGCACTGCTTTGCGGCTGGTCACGCGGGACTCCTGCGGGAGTGCAGGGCTCTACTGCCAGGCACTCCTGCATCTCATCAACCCTGCAGGTGCACCAGCCCCAGAGTCCGGGGGATTCCCACGTCACCGTCATAAAAATGGGTCCGCACAATGACCTGTAGGCATTTATCGACCTGTTCAAGTGGTCCACGGGGGCATGGGGGTGGCCAGATAAGCAGCGAGCGGCCTGCCTGTTACCACTCCTGACCAGCGAAGTGCAGCAACTACCCACGGAGAACCAACTGGTGTACATTGACTGGAAGTGCGCAATCCTCCAGTGAGTTGGCCGCTCCCCAGAGCAGCATCAGCAATGCTTACGTGACCTGACACTGGAGGAGGTCGGCCAACCCTCACCTATGGCCAGCAGCTGCGGGACGCCTGTCAACGGTGGCTGAGAACAGAGGACCATGATGTTGAGGGATTCATCTACACGGTGGCGTTGGAGCAATTCATTGCTCAGCTGCCAAGGGGGAATGCACATTTGGTGAAGGTTAAGTGTGTGCACAAATATATTATATACACAAATTTCCACTAATGCCCATCACTATTCATTTCCTGGGAGAAAAGCATAATGTAGAGGCAGTGGTTAGTCTGAGCCTCGCCCATCTACTGATCTTGGGAACTGATTGGCCAGGGTTTAAAACATGAATGAAACAGATATTAGTGGTTGGGTCCTGCAGTCACACGTCATAGGAGAATCCCACCGCAATGTTGGCTGGGGAGGCAGTCTTGGGCACGTCTGCGTCATGATGACACAGAGAGTGAGGAGAGCTCTCCCTTCTCTCTGGGGGACCCCTTAGAGGAGTTCCCATTGGAGCAGGCATGTGATGAGTCTTTGAGACACGCCTTTGACCAAGTGAAAGTAATTGATGGCAAAATCCTCCAGCCTAATGTTGCGCTTTCCTTCCCATACTTTTGTATTATTAAGGATAGACTGTGTCTAGTGATGCAGGGCAATCAAATGAAAGAAAAGATGACACAGTTGTTGGTCCTGAACAGCCACAGGGAACTTTTAGTCCATGCAGCTCTTCATAATCATATGGCTGGGCATTTGGAGCAGGATAAAATGTTGAATCGTCTCATGGCCCAATTCTATTCGTCAGTGATTCATGCCAAGGTCTGCAGGTGGTGTATGGCTTGTCACGAATGCCAGTTGGTGAATCCAGCGGCCACACCAAAAGCGCCATTGCGCCCCCTCCCATTGATCGAGGTCCCCTTCGAAAGAATTGGCATGGATCTCATTGGGCCATTAGATCAAGTTGCACACGGGTATCATCTTGTATTAGTCATTGTGGATTATGCAACGCGATACCCGGAAGCAGTGCCTCTCGGCAATATCTCCACATGTAGTGTTGCAGAGGCACTCTTCCATGTTATCTCCTGAGTCAGGATTCTGAAAAAAATCCTGACTGATCAAGGCACTACTTTCATGTCACGCACACTGTGAATTGTACAAATTATTGGGGATTAAATTGATTCGTACTAGTATTTATCATCTGCAAATGGTTGGGCTGGTTGAATAATTTAACTAAACACTTAAAAATATGATTCATTCATGGGGGTTCATTCATGGGGATGCTTAATATTGGGACAGGTGGCTCGACGCTCTGTTGTTTGCAGTGTGCGAGGTCCCACAAGCCTTCAAGTTTTCCCCATTTGAATTGCCCATAGTGACCAACGCTGAATGGTAATTCCAGAGAGGGTGGAGCTGGGACCGGAGGTAAGTCTGAAAAGTTCACAATTTCACCCCACCCCAATTCACCCCACTCTCCTGTGGAGACCACCTCTGTCCCAGCGAGCACAGGTTGCTAGGTTGCAGGAGGAGTTCTCCGATATGTTGTTGCCCCTCCCTGGTTGCACTCACCTCATAGAACACCACATTGAGACTCCCCTGGGGTGGTGATGTGCAGCCATCCATATCGGCTCCCCGAGCACAAGAAAAACGTGGTTCTGGATGAACTCCAGGCAATGCTGAAGATGGGGGTAATTGAGGAGTCACGCAGTAACTAGAGCAGTCCGGTGGTCTTGGTTCCCAAGACCGATGGGTCGGTCCGGTTGTGTGTAGACTATAGAAAAGTCAATGCAATGTCTAAATTTGATGCATATTCAATGCCTCACATTGATGAACTACTTGATAGGTTAGGCATGGCTCGCTTTTACTTAACACTGGATTTAACAAAGGGATATTGGCAGATCCCCTTGACTCTGTTATCCTGGGGGAAAAAACTGCCTTTTCCACTCTGGTTTACGTCAATTTGTCGCCCTTCCTTTTGGGTTGTTTGGGGCCCCTGCAACGTTTCAGCGTCTCATGGACCAAATTCTCTGTCTCCACAATGCGTATGCGGTGGGCTGCTTAGATGATGTAATCATTTATAGTAATGATTGGGAGCAGCATCTACAATATCTCAGGGAGGTTCTGAGGTTGCTGAGGCATGCTGGGCTCACAGCAAACCCAAAGAAGTGTGCAATTGGGCAGGTGGAAGTATGGTATCTGGGCTTCCACTTGGGTCATGGGCAGGTGCATCCCCAAATTGATAGGCCACAATCGTTGCAGTCTTGCCCAAGACCAGAAAGGGGGTGAGGCAGTTTCTGGGGCTGGCGGGCTATTATAGGCAGTTTGTTCCTAATTTTTCAGACATCACCTGTCTGCTGACTGACCTCGCTAAAAAGGGAGTACCAGATCTAGTTCAGTGGACAGAGCAATACCAACAGGCCTTTAACCAGGTAAAAGCTGGGGGGCCACTTTTATACTTCCCTGATTTCTCTCTCCCTTTTGTGTTCCAAACCAACATATCAGACAGGTGGCTGGGGGCTGTGTTGTCCCAAACAGTGGAGGAGCGCCCTGTGTTGCACATCAGCTGCAAAGCTTTCCATGCAGGAGATGAAGTACAGCACCATCGTGAAGGAATGCTTGGCTATCAAGTGGGCGGTCCTCACCCTCCGTTATTACCTGCTGGGAAGCCCTTTCACCCCTCTGCTTGGATCATGCCCCACTTCAGTGGTTCCACTGCATGAAGAATGCCAGTGCCTGGATCACCCATTGGTATCTGGCTCTACAACCTTTTAAGTTTGAAGTGGTCCACAGGCCGGGAGCACAGATGATGGTAGTGGACTACCTCTCCTGGCGGGGGAAGTCAGCTGCAGACTGGATGGCTCCCCAGCCTGAGTTAGGCGGTGGGAGTATGTGGCAGTGGGGGTGTGGTCAATCACTGGTTTGTGAATGGAGAGTGAGGCCAGGGAAGGTGAGTGGCAAAGTGGAAGCACCTGTTGTAAATTAATGTGCTGTGTGTGTGTGTGTGTGTGTGTGTGTGTGTGTGTGTGTGTGTGTGTTTGTGTGCAGTGAGAAGGAGATAAAAGGGGAGAGGAGCAGAGAGTGAGGATCTGTTCCCCTGGCTGAAATCACATCTGTGCAGTGGCACACTGAAGTTTATTTTGAGACTGATGAAAAGTGTGTTTTGTGTTAATTAACAATTAAAAATAAAAATGAAAGCGACCTTGATCCTGCCTGTCTGTTTCACTGTCCACTGTACTCGGGAAGCCGTTACAGGGCCAAAGACAGAACCTTGCGGAACACCAAACTTTAACTTGGTATACGTAGAAAAATTACCATTTACATCAACAAACTAATAACAATCAGTTAAGTAAGATCTGAGCCAAGAGAGGTCCATTCCCTTGACTCCTGCAACATTTTCTAGTGTATCCAGGAGAATGGCATGATCAGTGGTGTCAAAGGCTGCACTAAAGTCAAGCAATACAAACAAGGAGACACAGCCCTGATCAGAGGCCAGAAGTAATTTACTACTTTAACCAGTGCTGTTATGAGAGTTCTAAATCCTGACTGGTACATTTCATCAATATTATGCCCATGAGCATAACTGCTGTGCCACAGCTCTTTCTAGGACCTGGGTTTGATATTGGCCTATAATTGGCCAGCTGACAGGGATCAATGTCAGGTTTTTTAATCAGGGATTTGATAACTGGTCATTTAAAGGATTTGGGTACATAGCCAATTCCAAGGGAAGAATTTATTATTTTTAGAAGAGGGTCAATTGCTTCTTGTATTATCTGTTTGAAGAGTTGAGTGGGTAAGGGATTTGGTACACAAGCTGAAATTTTTTATGTGAAAATTAATGAAGTTAATTTAAGGGCTGTAAAACATTATAATTGCTGATCTGGTACGGTTATATTGTTAACTGAAGGGTTACTTAAATTGTCTGGCTTTAAATTAGTATTTTGAATTTTTTTGTCAGATATTTTCAATTTTGTCATTGAAATAATTTATGAAGTTGTTGCTGCTACTACATATGCATGTGTCTATGGTAGTCTTTTTCCTAGTTTATTTTGCTACAGTATAAAATAAGAATCTTGGATTATTTTTGCTGTCCTCTATTAGGATGGAGAAACGTTGCTCTAGCAGCACTAAGAGTTTTTCTATACTTCAAGAGACTCTGCTTCCATGCAAAATGGAACACGACCGGTTTTGTTTGATGCAATTTACATTCTAATTTTCAAGTGGTCTATTTTAAAGTACGAGTGTAATCGTTATACCAGGGTGCTAATTTTTTCTGTCTAATCATTTTTCTTTTACGTGGAGCTACATTATCCAAAGTATAGCAGAACATTTACTCTAAGCATTCAGTTGCCTGATCAAGTTCTGTGGCGGTATGACAGTGATCCAGTCAAAGTTGATAACTCTGGGAGACTATTGATAACTTTGTGTGAGTATTTGACATGAATATACGTTTGAAATAGCGTGGTAAGGTGCATATATGCTCAGACATATTTTGAATAAGATGAGATAATGATCTGAGGTAGCTTCAAACTGTGGAAGTGTGACTATATTTTATATATTTATTCTGAATGTTAGTGTTCGCTCAAGAGTGTGACTACCATTCGTGTCCATTCTAGATTCAGTAGGGGTTAATCAGAATGTCATAGGACCTGCTCATGCAGTTCCTATGACATTCTGATTAATCCCTACTGAATCTAGAATGGACACAAACACTATTTTCAGAGGGTCTTCCGAGTTATCAAAGTGAATGTTAAAGTCTCCAAAAACTAAGGCTTTGTCTAAGGAAATAACCTTAGATGAACCTGAGATGAATTCCACAAATTCAGAAGGAAATTCAGGATATGGCCTTGGGGGCCTGTAAATAGTAAGTAATGGAATTGATTGGGTAGACTTATTTTTTGTGGCTACGTATGCTATGTTAGTCTGAAGAACTTCAAACGTATTTAGCACCAGGTTTCTGTGTCATGCCTAGATAATCATTATAAATAACCACAACACCACCTCCTCTGCCAGTTAGATGAGGCTGATGTATATAATTGTATCCAGGAGGACTAGGTGCATTTAATGCCTCATTATTTGGCTTAATCCATGTTTTTGTGAAGCATAAGTGATACATTCATTAACAGTTAGTGCTTTAGATGCAAGAAATCTAATATTTAATAGTCCTACTTTTAGATCAAAGGTGCTGGCAGTGGCTATAGAGCCAGTATGATCTAATTAATTCTATATTAATTCAATTACTAGAAGAAACTTTGTATAGTTCTATTTTTTTGTATAGCTCAGGGAACAGACAGTCTCAATATAGTGGAACCTGAGTGACGACTCTGTGCAGCTAGCACACAGTCAGTTTAGCCTGTTTGTCTGCTCCCTGGCCTTGGCCCAGGATTGTCACAAGTTAACTAGGCCTGTTCTGAGACTATGAGCTATGCTGCAAGAAATGAGAGCAGCACCTTCCCAAGTGGGATGGATACCATCCCGCCCTAACAGGCAAGCCTTGCACTTATAGATAACTACTTCAGTTATCTATAAAGCCCACATTGTTTTCAGAACACCACCTGGACAACCAGCAGTTTAGTGACCATGATCTGCTGTAAGCTGCATTACCACATTGGATTAGAATGGGGCCAGAGCATACTACAGCATTGGTCATCACCTTCCCTAACTTAAACACCTCTAAAGTTACTCTTTATTAACCTCAGACTGACAAACATGCATATTGTTAACTCCTACGTGAATAACTATCTTTGAAAACCTATGCTTGCCTAAGACCCTAAAATTACTTGCTATGTCCTGCACCCTGGCTCCTAACTAAAGCTGCTGGTGCCCCTAAAGGCCTAGCTAATTTCTAGTAAGATAGAGTCTCCTGTAACCAGAGCTCTTTCAGGTTTCTCAGTGGGTGCTTAACTGGTTTCCTGTCCTCAGTAAAACACATGAAGCGAAGAGGGGTGGTACTCCCGTGGGTGAGCCTCAGTGGTAGCTTTGGCTCTGCAATTATGCTGCCATCATCCAGTCGCCCCGCTGTGAGGGCTCTAATGCCAGAGTTGGGGGATTGCTGACTCCAACTGGGGCATCCAGACTTTTCCCTCGAAACATCTACTTTCCCCTTGGCGAATCTGATGTGGATGGCCTCTGATTGCTGTCTATGCATAGGAAGGTTCTCTGGAAAAAAAAAGAAACAATTCAATGCAGAAAAGTGAGAGAAAATCCAACAAAATTAAATTATCGCTTTCTCAAGATCCAATTAAGACTGAAGCCAAGCTAAAATTGATATGCTGCATTTTTGTGCTCAAGCTATAATTTTCTTCATAATTAATGAATGTCCAACATTGGGCAGTTTTCATCACATATTTCACACGGTTGGCTACTAGGAAGAGTGTTGGTCAGTTGTTGTTGTTGTTGTTGTTGTTGTTTTCATGTAAAAACAAGTGCATCTCTTGTATAATAAGGTTTATAGGGAAACTTATTTTTGCTCCTTACCTGAAGCCATAAAAATTTGCCTTCTGGACCATTTAGCCCTGTCCACTGGAAGAAGTCATAGGATTTTTTTTTTACATATCTTAAAATTAGTGTCAGAATACTCAGTCACATCTGGACCTTAATAGTTAATAGCATATTGATGATTAATTTACTCCAACAGCTATAACTTATGTTCATAATGTTATATTAAATGTATTCACACAAAAAATTGAAAGGCTTGGTTAGGACTATATTTTGAAGCATTGGTGTGTGGTCATCCACACGGGGTGGGTTAAAGTTTAAATGTTTCTCAGGAATTATAACTGTAAGCAAGGTTAAGGTTGGTGTAATGCATCTGTCGATTTATTGGCTTAAGCCATAAAAACTGCTAAATTTCAGCTTTGTGACCCCTTATAAGAAAAATCCTAACAAAAACAAAGATTCCAAACACTGATTACTTGGCCCCTGAAAAATCCTAAAGAAAACAAGAGGGTATTAGTAGTTGTTGTTGTTGTTTATCTATTATTATTATTATTATTATTATTATTATTATTTGTTATATTAGTCTTGTTAGTAGGAGGAGGAATTGGAGTATTAGTATTATATGCGCTTATTTGAATGGAGCATGAAATAGGTCCTGTTTTTTCTAATTTTGCAGGGTATATTCACCTGAGAATGATTTGATGGAGAAAACAATTTGACTAAGATGACACTCACAGATCCACCCAACATATTGGAATCTGCTGCGTATCAAACTGCTAAACTGAATTTCGTCTCTATTCACATCAAGCTCTACTCTTCCTGTAAACAATGTGATCTCCAGTGCACTGATGCTAGTGGAGATACCTGGAACAACCCAAAAGAGTACGGTCATATGTTTGATATTGCATCTCTACACAAGCCCAAATATAACACAATCAAAATGGAGTACCCATGTGCAAGGGCTGACAGATATGTAGCCAACCCAGATGCTGCCTGGAATGTCTTAGCACAGCATAAAAGGCACAAACTGCATCGTTTTTCATCCCCAGATCTTCATAACATGCAAGTAACTCCTCAAATTGTTTCTGCTGAATTGAGTGATGAGGTTACACTTAGGAGAAGAACAAGATCAAGAAGTGCTTCAGGAGTCCAGACAAACTTCAGTCCTTTAAAGCCCGATGGCTCCCCTCCTGTGGTTAAAAGGAATCATGATTTTCAAAGGTCCCCAAAACATTCTCAGTGGAGGCCAGAGGTGTCTGCCAGAGAATCTTTCTATGGACCAAGTTGCACTGTCATTAATGAGGTACATCCCATCAAACTGCAACCACAGAGGACTGATAGCGTTAGGCACTCTCCTATTTATATGCCTGAAAGTTTGGGTGAAGGAAGGACTGTTAAACTTGCCACTAGTCCTCATGTAAGGTGTAGAGTAGACATTAAGCCTGATGACGCAGCTTCGCAGCAGCATGGTCAAAAGCCGTCCATTTCAAGGGTGGACATACCATCACACAGGTATACCAGTAGTGGCAGTCTTATGGTACCTCCTCATGTCTCCACTTCCAGAATACCAACTCCTACTGAATATTTCAAAGGTGAATGCACACCTACCTATCAATATTCCCAAAGTATGCCAACCAGTTACATGCTGCCATTAAAGACCCCACCACAAAGGATACTTTCTCAATGGGAGATGAGACAGTATGGGAGGGAAAGAAGAGCTAAGTCAAATCCCAATATGCCAACTAAATTCTCCAATTTAGATAATTTGGGGAAGTATGAATGTTCACCCCCAAAAAGAACTAACTATCAGGATGATTATTTTACCATTCCCAGCCAAACCTATTCTCCTAAAGTACATTATTTTCAAGATAAAAAACCTCATGTGATTCATACTATACCTGACAGGCCATATTTTAAAGAAGGAGATCTTTATCATACAGAGCCAGCACAATACATAATACAGACACCCCCTGCACGAACCTTAGTTGGGGATGATCCTAGGACACATCAGGTTCAAACAGTTCCTCCTAGGATTTTCTATGTAGGTGATTCCTATGTACCTCCAGTGGAAGCTTACATTCCAGCTCAAGTGTATTACACAGAGGACAGACATCATGCACATATGTTTCAGCCAAAATCACATGATTTGTATGGCTCAGATGTGTCTAGCTTTTCCACACCCTATCCTAAATACACATCTCAAGTTACACTAGCTAAAATTAGCAAAAGACAAGAATCTATGCTTACCCCTTGGTACAGTAACCTGTGTATGGAGCCAGTAACTGACCCAAAGTCTCACTCAAGGTCTTGGGACAATATCCTCAACACTCATGTAGCACGGGAACAACCTGTGTCTCATGGGAAAAGTGATGAGAATCTTCTATGTCAAAGGAAACAAACTTTGTCAATAAATGACCGACCAAAACCTGTGGTTGTTAATCTTTCAAGTTCACCGAGACGTTATGCAGCTTTATCCTTGTCTGATAATTCCTTGATTGACAAAAGCCCAGTTGATACTAAGGGAAGCTCAAGCAAACAGTGGTATGTCACTCCTGAAATTACTATTACAGACAATGATATCAAACCTTGCAAGGGCTATAAGGCAGAGGCACGCTCGGCAAGTTGGGATGTACTTGATTCTAAAAAAGGTTCAGGTGAAGATGCCTCTTACCATGAGACAATTCCCATTCCGACTAAAGATAAGACATATCACAGCACTTCACTCCAACAAAGCTTAGAACAACTTGACAAGCTTTTAGCTGACTTGGTCATTGATTATAAACCACCCACTAGTATACATGCCAGTAAAGACTTGGCAGTATCTTCAGGAACAAAGAATACAACGGCAGTATATGAGAGTAGCATGTCCCTTGACAAACCATCAACATCCATAACAATAGCTACTCACACTATAAAAGACACTGAGGGGAGATGTGATGATCTACAAAATAATGAGGAGTGCTCCCCAGACCAGAGTCCAGATGAGGATGAGACAATGATGTGTTCAAACAATAAATGTCGCCGGACAGAGACCTTGTTTAATGCTTGCCTCTACTTTAAATCCTGCCACAGCTGTTACACATACTACTGCTCTCGCAACTGCCGCAGGGAGGACTGGGCTATTCACAAGGAGAGCTGTCTGTATGGAAGAATTGGCAGTATATGTCGTCATGTTATTAAGTATTGTAGAGAAACCTCAGAGGTCCACAAAGCTTTCTCACGTATAGCCAAAGTGGGTTACCTGTCCCGAGGAAGAGGTGTGCTGTTTTTGAGCTTTCCAAACCCAGGATCATCAACAAACTTCCTTCAATATGGCCTAGAAAGCCTTGTAATGTCTCCAACATATCTGTCCATACGTGAACTAGATAGTTACATGGATAATCTTGGAGATTATTGTAAGGAGCTCCAGGAAGCAGGTAAGGAATATGACCCCAATGAATGTTTTCTCTTGAATGTATCCATTGCTGTTGGTGAACAAGTGCCTGAAAGATCACCACCAAGGATAAAAGCCCCAACAGTTAGGAAGTATGCCAAGGTTGCTTTAGCCTCTTACAGCCCAGAAAGGAATATCCATGGGAAAGAACATGAAATGGAGACTTTGATTCTCACTCCACCACCGGGTACAGCTGACATTGACAAGGAAGGTGAAGAGGGGAGAAAAGCTAGAGAGATTTGTTTCATCAACATTCAACGTGAGCTAAGAATTCGTGGGGTGTTCCTCCGCCATGAGTACCCTCACGTGTATCAGAAACTCTGTGAGTTTGTGGAGAGCAACAGAAGATTTACTCCTACCAGTATTTATCCTATTGACAAGAGAACTGGCAAACAGTTCATGTGCATGATAATGGCAGCCTCTGAGCCACGGACTTTGGATTGGATTGCCACTCCTCATCTTCTAGATGATATTATTTAAACAAATACAGTTTTAGGTATATAAATTTACACACACACACCTGTGTGTGTGTGTGTGTGTGTGTGTGTATATATATATATATATATATATATAT
>JAOPUC010000021.1:21813827-21826141 GCA_027564185.1 Cephalocassis borneensis | reverse complement strand
TCTCCTGCACCAGATGGCTTGTGCGTGTGTGCATGTGTGTGGCTGGGAGAGTGATTATTCGTGCTGAAAAGTGCAAAATAATAAAGAGTTATTGAACCTGATCTCTGTCCTGCCATCCTCTGTGCTCCACCCACATCAGGGATACTTTACACTCACATATTAGGACAAACAAAAAAACAGAAACAAAAGACAACAAAATTATATAACCCACAGGACAAATCAAATACACAGGTCCAGAAAAAGTTGCAATAGGCAAATATTACCCAGATGGAACCTTGCAATTTGTGTAGCACTAAGTCAAAAGCAATGACATGCAGATCATGCAAATGAAGGTGCCGTTAAACACAGGACCAAACAAAAGAAACAAAATCAGGATAAATTAATCCAAATAACAATATCACGGTAAAGGAAAAAAAAAACTAAAACATATCGGTTGCGCTCTCACCGCGACCTCCTAACTTGGATTGGAAAGACAAATGCACTTCTACCAGTCTCACATACACGCACAGGATCAATTCCAGCTGGCAAACAACCAGCCACACACTTGAGTTGTGGCTAGAGCAGCGATGAGCCACAGAGAACAACATAACGGTGGGTCAACGGAGTGTATATTTAGCAGGGACAAAACAGCAATGCCCAAAGAGATGACTTGGGGTCCACAGCTACGCTAACATGCCTACAAATGCAAAACATACATTAAAACATAAGCACCATTAAACTATTTTAACTAACTAATCAAAAGCTAAAGCTGTCTACTCATGTTGGAATATAGTGGAAAACAACTACGGACCGGCATGCAGGAAGAAATTCCTAAACCCACACTAAAAACACACAGACGCCTTTTTAAAACCAACTCAACACACAACATAAACGCCTAACAGGCTTGTTAGCATCAAAAGTGTGGCCTACCTGAGCATGAAGGAAAGGGCCAACAGGTACAGCTGTGGTGAGCACATACCAACAGAGTAAGGACAGCAGCAGAAGGACAGATGCACTCACACAATGGCAGGGTAAATGAATGCACCAATTAAGATTATGAGACAGGTAAGAGATGGGAAAGCAATAAAATTCCATAAGCCCAGCGAACATAAAACACCAAGCCACCAAAGCAATGTGGAGAAAGTGTCAGAACCAGAGCCATCCATGTTTGTAGACCCAGGAGCACAAGTCAAACAGAGTTTTAAAATATATATATAAACCGTTTGTACTGTAGCACTTTCAACTATGGGTGGAGCACAGAGGACGGCAGGACAGAGATCAGGTTTGTCAATTACGGCTTTTATTGCCACACTTTTCAGTCTAACAATATGCTCACACAGATGCACACACACACAAGCAGCATTTGGTTTCGGGCTCAGCTCCTC
Source organism: Cephalocassis borneensis (assembly GCA_027564185.1). Classification (NCBI taxonomy): domain Eukaryota; kingdom Metazoa; phylum Chordata; class Actinopteri; order Siluriformes; family Ariidae; genus Cephalocassis; species Cephalocassis borneensis. The sequence goes on along the minus strand of JAOPUC010000021.1, from coordinate 21,824,777 downwards.
TGCTCTTGCTCTCCCTCCTTAAATAGGGCACGGTCACTGGGAAGACACACACAAACACAGGTTAATTGCTGTCAGGTGTAGTGATTCTGCCACTTACCTTCCCTGACTCCACCCTCCTGTCACAGACCAGCGCTTGACCATGCCCCTGCTGCCACAGATGTCTAAAACATTTTTGTACTGACCTGATATTTAACATCCATGGTGCTGGAATGGGATATTCAAGAAACACATACTGGTGTGAAAGTCAGGTGTCCACATACTTTTGGCTATATAGTGTTGGTAGGTGGATGGCTATGTCAGCAGGTAGGTAAAGCATCTCAGATATAGTTTAAAATATGTATTCTGCTCAATTGCTTCTTTTTTAATCTTTTAATCCAATTAAATGAACTGGGTGCTGAAATAGTGCTGCATATTACTCAAAACATTTAAAACTCACCATAACCTTCTTAGTTCATGCACTTGCTCATGACATTTGGAAAAATAACTGCATAGAAATATGGGAAATCATGAAATTAGGCAATAGTATTTAAAACAGCATGCAAACATCCAGTAACTCAGGTAAATTATTAACACTAAGTTCAGTCTCCAAATGTACTAAAGGTCCCCCCACGCACAGACCAGTCTACCAGTCCTGGCTGAAGTCTTGCAGTGAGGATGTTGATGTTAACAGCTTTGCTTACACACTGCTTCCTGCAGCTAACTGTTGGAATGAGTGTGGGTGATTTCACGTATGTATGCCTTCTCTTATGTGACCTGTTATATACATGCATACTATAATATGTGGTATGAGTGGGGAGGTATATGATAACTGTCCAACTAGGTATCATGGCTTATGGTTTATCCCAATATAAGATTCACATTTACAAAGAGTAGATGATGTATAGGCTACAGTATCCATCCATTATCTGTAGTCGCTTATCCTGTCCTACAGGGTCGCAGGCAAGCTGGAGCTATAGGCTACAGTAGGTTAAAATATTTGTGTTTCAAATTGGAGAACTATAAAGTTTAACAAGTTTATTTGAATGGATCTGAAATTCTCCTGATAACCATACTGTTATTCCATTAAGGCAAAAGTCCAAAAGAGAATCAAGGGAGGTAGGAGAACCAGCACCTATCAACTGTAAAATGATTGCTTGGTCTGAGTGGGCACCCTGTGACCCTTGCACTAAAACCATGGTAAGGTAACTAACACACACACACACACACACACACACACACACACAATAATATAATATTAAACAGTAAAGTGAATTACATACAAAATAAATCAGAATTAATAATTTGTCAGAAATTATCACCTTGATGATGATGCTTTCAAAATCACGTGAGTAGGATGTGGTGAATAATTAGTTTTACACAATAAAATTGTTTATTTGTTCCCCCCCATGTACTGTATGTTCTAGCATCGTTCCAGGGGTATTGAATCATTTGGGCAATTTGGAGGTCAAAGATGTATAGAACCCATTGGAGAACAAAAACCTTGCATACCAACAACTCAATGTGTGGAAGATCCACCACCTGTCTGCTCCGTTAATGAGTTCCTCTGTGAATCAGGTTATTACTGTCAAGAATACAGCTGATGTAGCGGAATCATAGCCTGCTCTTGATCACAGAAATGAGGCACTGTGAATTTTTTTATTATATTATCATTAAAGACCACAGTCACAGTTGAATTTTGTGGACAGTGTGAAGAGTCAATATTGAAATACTGTATTTGCAGACCTCAGAAACAAATTGTTAAACACTACTCAAACTATTACACAGCAGTTGCATGTGACAGGGTTTACATTATATTTCAATTGCATTATGTAAGGACTAAAAAATTTCAAAATAATAACTGAGACTCATTCATAAATTTGGAAAAAAAAAAAAAAAAAGTAAATAAATTGGATTATCACCCAGCTCTAAGTACAGAAACCTTCTATTACAATTGAATTCTGAGTAAACAGGTTTTATGTTCTTTTTTTTTTTTCAGTATGGAAAATTGTCAAAATACTTGTCTGTGTTAATTGTAAAGATGTTGCAGGTGAAGTATATACAGATTAGATTGAACAGAATAAATGGCAGAATATACTTTTAATTATCCAAACTTGAAGATTGATCAATTAAGGGCATGTTTGATTCTTTATCTTCTGTCATTGTCTTCACACATAGGCCTCTGTATTAAAAGCCGGCTGAAGTGCAATAATGACAATGACTGTGGTGACTTCTCTGATGAGGATGGGTGTGAAAATCCCCGCTCTCCATGTGGCAATGTGGACGTGTCTGAGTCAGACATTGGTCTGCATGCTGGATACGGGTCAGTAACAAATAAAAGTAGAACATATGATATCTTGGGTGGTGGTGAAGGGAATTGGGGTGGGATTTAGCGGGGTGGGGTGTGAAAAGTACTATAAATCAGAATCCACCAGATTATAATAGAAAAGTACAACATGCATACAAAATATACTCTTGCAGTTGGTGTTTTTTGCTCTCAGAATAGAATGAACAAAAACATCAAACCCCACTGAAAAACATACAAAATAAAAGGCTAGAATTTGAATTACTTTTTGATCACATATCCTACACACACAGTAAATTTGCTAAACAGATCTCAACTTTCACCCAACAGCATCAACATTCTAGGCTCAGGCCCTCGCATGAACCCATTTAATAACAAATTATATAATGGAATATGTGACCGTATCAAGGATCCATCCAGTTTGAGCTACAAGAGGCTGCCCTGGAATGTTGCTGTTCTCAATTATGAAGTAAGTTCGAAATTAATGCTTTTGTGAAAAATCAAATGCAAAACTTGTAAAATTTTAAACATTCAAAAGTAGAGGGAGGGCGCCCTCTGCCAGTCTAGCAGAAAGCTGTCTGGTCTGGATGATACAGGCAGCTGTTGAAGCCAAGCCAACTCTGTTGCAGTATTTTTGTTTGAGTCTGGGGGCAGGATCATCAGTATGTTCGAGAAGTGTAAGTCTTTGATCAAGGAGGAGTCCAGAATGTCCTTAGCAGGGATCCATGATAATTCCTCAGGCCTATATCTGTCTAAGTCTACCATGTAGTACAGCATGTTACCCCACAGCTTCGAGTCAAGGAGTTCTCTGACACTGTATGCAGGCGCTTGCTTGATCTCCAATAGAGTAGGTGGTTCAGCTCGGATTAGCTGGTGAGATGGTACAAAGACAAGATTTGAGCAGTGGGATATAGAAAGTGGGTGCAATATTCCCATATGTGGTGGGAGTTTGTTTGTCAATACTGGATTTATTTTTAAGGACTGTGAAAGTCCAAAGAAGTGAGGATTTAATTTTTGTGATGACAGTTTCAGACAGATGTCCTGCTAAATGCTTCTGTACACAGGACACACTGAAAGACAGTGAGGCCCATCAACAAACGGAACAGCATATTCTGCCCATGGTAGGTATTGGCTCCAGTCCTGCTGGTTTTTAGCCAGCAAAAGCAAAGAAATCTCCCAATATCCTGATTCAGCCTCTCAGTCTGACCATTGTAGTGCAGGTGGTACCCTGAGAGGAAACTGATAGTAACTTTCAGATGCAAAAAACATGCCACATCTGGGACATAAACTGAAACCCCCACCCCACCTCGTCAGAGACAGTTTCCTCTGTGAGGCCATAGAATTTGAAGACCTCCTTGAACATCATTTCCACTTTCCATTACAGTGGGGAGTTGAGGCAGAGGAATGAAGTGACATGCTGGGTGGTTGATGGGAGTTCAAGGTCTGGGCACAGATTGCACAAGCTTTGACATGCTGTTCTCCATAATGATTCATAGTCCTCCACCAGAATTGATTCAACACTAACTATTGGGTTCTGTGGATTGTTCAGAACTAGGAAAAGTGTGCACTAATTGTAGCATTTGTTTTTTCATGGCTTGAGGAACTTTCATCAGAGGGCATTCTGGTGGGAATGGATCCTCTTGCTGAGCCCTCTGAACATCCTCCAGGATCTTCCAGCAGACTGGGGCTGCAAAACATAACTCTTAGGTTATCCATTTTCAAAGAGTTTAGGCAAGATGTCAGCTTTAGGATTTTTATGCTAAAATGAAATTGAAAGAAGAACAGGGCCAACCTGGCTTGATGAGGATTCAGTTTTTTGGCAGGCGTGACATACTACAGGTTCTTGGTGATGAGAAATGGGAATTTTGTTCCTTACAGGCAATGCTGCTATTCTTCCTGGACAGTCTTGATCACTAGCAGTTCTTTGTTGCCTCGGTCCTAGTTTCTTTCTGTTGGGGTCAGTTTCCTGGAGTAGAAAACACAGACTTTTACTGGGTTACCTTGATGCTCTGATAGCACCACTCCTACCCTGTTCTCTGAGGTGTCAACCTCCATGATCAACAGAATTTCTGGATGATTCAAGAGAGCTTTGTCAATACATCCATATACAAGTATAAAGTGCATTGAAATACTGTTTCTTACAGGCTCCCCCATGGTGCATTTATAAAGAAAATAGAAGATTACAAAACACAATATATAAATAACTGTCTATAGCTATCTAAGACATTTAGCTATCAAAAACATCTAGCCATCTAAACATATAGCTATCTAAGTAGATAAGAACATAAATGACCAGACAAAGACAGGTGCAAAATGGCAATGGTGCATGTGTGTGCAAATGTTCATTTTAGTGCAAAAAATACAAGAGAATGTAGTTCAGTTTGAAGAGGTCCTGGTAAAACTTGAAATTACAACAAGGCAAATACAAAGTGAGCATCATTCTTGTGTATGCAAATGGAAGAGAAATGAATGAGGAACTGGAGTTTCAGTTTGAACTGTCAGTTCTTCAGGAGCAACAGTGAATTGAGGACTGAGTGCCCAAGGGAAGAAGCTATTGCAGTGTCTGGCAGTGATTATTCAGATGCTACAGTACATTCTGCCAGACTGCAGGAGACAGAACAGCGCATGTGATGGGTGGGACTTGTCCTGTACTATGTTGTTGGCATGGCAGACAATGTGCTTCTTCTAGAGTTGGGAGATGGGTGGGAGAGGAACCCCAGTGATTCTCTTGGTCATCCTCATTATTCTGCTGCAGTGACTTTTTTGTTCGACTGAAAACCTGTATGGCCACTGCGACCTCACATGCTGCCATCTTTGAGCCAAGAAGATAAAGGATGTGGGCTATTGTTAATCATTGCTTGGGAGTATGGAAGGCTTATTCTGCTTCTGAGCAACAGCTGAGAGTCTAGGAATTTCCTTTCAGGATTGAAGTTAGCTTAGCTGCCACAGTGCTGAACCCTCAAATGAAACATCATTAAAAAAGTAAAAGCTAGCAAATCCAAGAAGGTTTTGCAGGTCTTTGGTGGCCTTAGGTTTTGGCCAAGGTGTAACTGCTTCCACCTTGCTCTGGTTATTCTCAACACTATTGTCATTCAGGTGTACTCCAGACACTTAAATGACTGTTGGTGGAACTAGCATTTTTCAAGTTTAACATACAGATTGTGTTCTATGAGCCTTTTTAGCACTGCCCATACCTGTCTTATATGCCTAGTTTCGATTTTGAAGTGGATCAGGTCACTGAAGTAAATGATGATGCATCTATTCAGGATTTCTTGGTGGATTTTGTTTACAAATGCCTGAAAGACAGAAGGAGTATTTTTGAGCATCATGACTGCATTAGAACCGCTGTAAATTGTCAGGCCAAAGATCACCATCATTCTTTTTCTGAAGAAGAAGCCAGCAGCAGCAGGTGACATTGATCAAAGTAGAGTTTAGGTGTCTTCGCTTCAGTCTGACTTTTACAGCTTTCTATGTGAGTGGAGTGACATGGCAGAGAAAGGCAGTTATCAGAACATGTTTCAGTCCAGATGGTTAGCTTGTATCCAGGAGATCTCATAACCAGGGTGAACCTAAGGCAATGGGGTTATTAGGTGATTTAATGATCACAACAGTGAGAGTTTCGATATGAATGATTCCAGTCTGCATTTAGAGGCGAATGGTGCACTTTGAAACTTTTTCCCCCACATAAGGATGCTCCAACCATGACAATCTGGAATCTGTAAGAGGGACAAGAGAAATATTCAGTATTTTGCCATGTTTTCATCCATAAAATTTCATCCTGGCTTTGTTTCTTGCTTTGGAGTCTGTGTGCACATTGAGACTCCAAAGTTGCCCCTTGTTTTCATGATACAGACACAGGGCAAATTTATTTCTTGGTCATCTCTCTTCAGGAGAGAGATAGAAACTGCACATGTCAATCTGCTGAAGCCAGTGTTACAGTGAAGCCTCTTGTAACAAAGGGTTCTTGGGCATGTTATAGAGACCAATATGCAGAAGGTTTATTGTGACAAAGGCAGGGTCAGATTGTTCCAGGTAAAATACCAGTAAATCTCAGATAATATACAATCAAAAAATGAAGTAAAAAAGGCAGGCAGGGTTAATAATCCAATAAGCAAAGAAAGCATTAGATCCAAAGGGCAGAACAGAGACAAGACGAGGCATGTCCACGACATAATCAGTCATGATACAAATGGCTCAGAACTTACAAAAGTGACTTGTCAAACTCTCAAGCTTTGCAGGGAAGCTAAAATTGCTTTACACGGATAACAGCCAGGAAAAGACAATAATCAATAAGAAGGCATTCAAAATTCAGGGAAGGGCGCCCTCTGACAGTGTGGCAGGGCATTGTACAGATCATTTTAAAAAATGATTGAACTAACAGACAACTGGAAGTGATGCATGATAATACAATTCCACTAAATTTGTCAGTCCAGATAATCTCTTTGTAAATTAGCAATGTGTTATGCAAAAATGAGATTACAGTTCTTGTTTGTACATAGATTTGTACATGTAATTGGACATTTATTTGTTTGCAATTTTAGTCATGTTGCACCAGTACAAAACTAAACAATCAAATGTCAGACAATATGCATGTCATGGATGATGAAATGCATTTGCACTAAATTTGATTTTACACTGAATTATTCCTTTAGATGTTTTACTGAATCAGATGTGACCTTTAAAATGGTCTGTGTATTTATGTAAATAAACACGCAGAGCATTGAAACCAACAGACACAGACAAATAGTTCAGCATAACCCATTTCTTTAAATATGAAACATTTATGCCCACTATTGGTTCTTTTACCTCCAGACATTAGTAGAAGAAACTACTTCTAAAGAGGTTTTTAAGGATGCTCACTCATTGCTGAGTGAAATCACCCATGATATCACTTCTAAAACAAGCATAGGATTATCTTTCAAGTTCACACCTACTGAGACGACAAACATATCCGTGAGTGGTTCAGCTGGAGTGAACTTCGAGAATGAAAAGAATGAAATGATCAAAACTATCACAGAACACAGCACCAGTAAGGTAAGTAAAATGCTTCTTACATTATCATCTAGCAAACACATTTATACAAAGTGACCTTATAAGTGAGCCAGATTTAAATATAAGCATAGACCTGAGTAGTAATGCGCCAACATTTTTCAACCTCTATCCACTACATCTGTAGTGTACATATGCGTGATTTACCATATACAAGAATTCCATGACCTTTTTCTTGTACTGAAAGAAAATGAAACACTCTTGACATGAAACTTACTTATGAAATAATTGCTGAACTTTGTTAATAAAAATGATCAACACTGAATTAAATAACACTGTTTCAAAACTACAATAAATACATTCTGAATGTGTTTGGATGAGACAAACATGAGTAAGTCCTACCAAAACTGTTACTCTTGAGTCTTATGGTAATTATTTTTAAAAAAATCTATTATACACATTCCCCAATTATACAGATTTAGAGCTGAATTTATGACAATTATAATTCTAAGATTAGAATTCTAAGATCAGCTGCATGTTCCAGGAGCTAGTGGATGCCATCCCACACTTGCTCACTCCACCTAAACCAATGGTCAACTGTGGGTGAATCAGTTGGGTTGGTATTCCAAAACAACAGAGGCAGAAGGTAGCCTAACACACTGGAAGGGGGTTAATACCATGGCAGCATGATGAAGCAAATTTTGGCCTTGTCCACATCCATGCCTTCGACAATTTAACAGTTGATGATTTACCCCAGGAACAAGATCTCTGTCACATGCAATTCACATTTTTCACTATTGATGTACAGCTGATTGTCAAAGAGGTGTGATAAAACTTACCCATGTTACTCACATCAGGTATCAAGAAAAGGGGAATAAATCAGGATGTCATTTATGCAAGTAAAAATTATGAAAAAAAGTAACAAATTATGTAATTAGATGTAAGATACAGTGATTTTTGCCCCAAAAGCCCCTCAGCACATTGTTAATCAGGCATTGGAACACCAAGGGGGCACAAAAGAGGACATAAGGAATGATGCAGTACTTATAGTGGCCAGAGGCAGTGCTAATGGCTGTTTTCCACTCATCACCTTGTCTGATACACACAAGGTTATGGGCATTGTGCAAGTCTAGTTTGGTTTAACTCTTGATAGTGCAGAGATGGAGACCTCCTTTCTTCTCCACAAAGAAGCTAGCTGAAGCAAGAAAGGTGGATGGACAAATGTACAGTACTCTTGTTGAAGGGCTTATTGGATGTAGTCATCTATGGCTTATTGCTCAATGAGGGATGGTAGTTAAATGCAGGTAGGTGGGGATATGGTACTAGGCAGGAGGTCACTGGCACCATCATGCAGTCTGTGGGGTAGTATACCACTGGCCTTAACTTTGCTGGGTACCTCACAGAGGTCATGATATACTTGAGGAATGTGGGTTGTGATTAGGGTTGGGAACTGAGGCCCTGTTCACACGTAGCCGGGTATCTGCTAAATCGAAGATATTTTTCTACGTTTTGGCCTGTCATCCACATGAAAACACATCAAAAACGAATATTTAAAAAAACTCCAGGCAAAGTGAAGATTTTTGAAAACTCCGTGTATGCCTTTTCGTGTAGACAGAGATAACCAGAGTTTTGCATTTTAGAATGTCACAATCTGCGCCAAAAAAAAAGACAACAAATCTGCCCTGACATCAAACGTGCGACCTTTGTTTACTGCAGAAGCCAGATTAAGCATGGATAAAGAGCATGGACAAAGGGATTTTTTTCAAAGACGAGGTGGTGTGGATAAAACATTTTTATAAACGGGGGTGGGGGTGGGGGGATGTTCGGTTTTAAAAATACCCGGCTACGTGTGTACATGGCCTAAGACCACCAGTCTCAACTCGTGTCCAAATAATTATTTTGCAATGTGTGATTTTTATGTGTGACAGTAAAATCTGACCAAAAAGTATACAGCTAGTTTTAGCCTTCACTCTCCTAGACTGTTAATTGTATGGTGAAAATAATGAGTAAGAACTTGCAATGACTGCATTGGTAGAAAATCAGAAATAAAAATAAAGTTCCAGTGTCTGAAAACAACAAGAAAATTGTTATATAGACCTGGAAGTGGTGTGATTTCTTCATCAATCAGAAAATCCCCCTCTTCCAACAGTCAAGTTTTGTAGCCAAATTTTGTTGACTTAACTCTTGCTACCCTGCAGGTAGGGGCTGTATTTGGGTCTTGAGTTCTAAAATTGCTGACTTTAATTTATTATAATGGTCTGTGAGGCTTTACATTTGTTACATGTGTATGTGTTTATTTTCATAATAACTAGGTAAAAGATATGAAAATTTAGAAAAGTAAAACAATCTCTTTGGTTTTGGAAAAGTAAAATGAAGGAAACCCAAAACATTCCTGAGTACAGTAAGAACATATTTTCCCAGTTACTATAAAAATAATTGGGCATGATGTTAGATTTTGGGAATCTACTGTATTAAGTCTTGGATCAATGGCTTGAACATGGGAGAACAAATGTTTTCTGATGCTATCACTCTTTCCAACTTTAAGGCATATATTGTCTTTTTATAGCCAACATTATTTACCTCTCCCAGTAGTGGATTCTTTCCATCTCCCTCAGTGATCCATGCCTCAGCTTGTGTTCCTCTGTCATATGACTCGTATGTGGCATTGATTCTCTTGCTCGTGGCGATGGCAGGGTCCTTTCACAAATAAAAGAAAAAGGGGGGAAAAAAGCATATTTTCAACTTGATTATGATGTTTGCTAGTCATTCATCAAACCAGCACAAGCGTTGTAGCACAGGTGGGAAAGGCAGCACATTTCTGCAGCAAATTGCCTCTTCACAAAGAGAGTTAAAAGTTAATTGACCAAATAAAAAAGGATGTTAAATGATGACTCACAAATATGAGAATATATTTTTGCCCTTCTGCATGCATGTAGTCAGCAAACTGTGGCAGGTCTTTGAACTTCACCATGTCATATGTAAAGTCCTTTTTGTCCTCCATATAGTCTACATCTGTGTACTGCACATCCTGGAACAGGGGATGCAGGAAAATAAATTAGTGTATTTTTCCTTCTGATCTCCTTGTTTCATTTTCTGCCAACACCATCAATTCACTGAGGAGAATCACAATTTTCATCATCCTCACCTGAAGTCTCCAGTGTGAATTTTTTTTTTATGCATTAGCCTGAAAATGTATTCCTTGTGTATAATTATTTTATTATTTGTAAATGTAAATGCAAGACTCTCTTCAAATTCATCCTTCATACTACCTCACTTGGTTCTTCCTCAACTATGTTCATCGCAGAATTGGTGTCTGCAATATATGTAAAAGTTATATGCCTTCACCCTCATCCTTGGATATAGTTTTATAGGTTTCATATTTATTTTGTTTCTGAAACAAAATTGGGCTTTATGAGAAGGGTGTGCCTAAAAACTGAATGTAACATTTCTGATGTCTCAGGCTTGTAAACATTAGCATTTTCAAGTTGCTACTGGATCTTAGTCTTATTTATGGAATATTATTTGTGATACATAAATAAATGCTGAAAGCAAACTTTAAAAGCAAAATTACATTAAGGGTGTTCACACAGCAACTTTTACTCCGGTGTAGCACCGGGGCTGCCCCGGTAGAGCATTCACACGGTACAAAGTTATACCGGTGTAGCCCCTGAAAGCTGCTT
>JAOPUC010000021.1:20011629-20022832 GCA_027564185.1 Cephalocassis borneensis | reverse complement strand
ATTGGCTCCCTCAGAATTTGTCCAGTTCCCCAATATCTCGGATGACCAGGATCTTGGCCTCTTCTGGAGATCCCTTCAGCTTTATGAATATTTTGCAGTTTTGTGTCCAAGTGTTTTGGATTTTCCCCTGTTTCCTCAGGAGTCTCGCCTTTCTTGCAATGTCTGCATTTTTTTTGGTTAAGTGCTCATTTAGAAAAACGTCTGAGCCTTTCAGTTTCCTCCCTTGCTTTAACAGTTGCATTTTATACTTTCTGTTGGCAAATCTTATTATTAAAGCTGGTTTGCCTGTGTTGCTTCTCCGTGGGAGAGGGTGACATGCTTCGATGTTTGTGCTTTTTAGCTCTATCCCTTTGGAGTGCAGGAATGCTGTCACCTGTTGCTCCACAGAGTTAGCATCCTCCTTGTTCTGCTCCTCTCCGTCTCCTCTCGCCACTGCTCCAGCATATGACCAGGGTTTAATCTGCAGTCCGGTCACAATGATGTTATTTATCCGGGTGTATTGCTCCAGATCCTCCACTCGGTTCTCGAGAAAGGCGATCCTCTTTGCCTTCTCCGTGTTCTGCAGCTGCAGAACTTTGACCTCTTCCACCAGGTCCAGGATGGTCTTCTGCTGCATCCTGACAGCAGAGATTTCCTCACCCAGAAAGTCGAGGGATTTTTTTTTGATGTACTCAATCTCCTCGACCGTAGGAGCTCTCTTCAGGGGCATTGTGTTTGTTGTTGTTACGCAGCCTGCAGGTAGCTCTCAGCCCACTCTTGCGCAGCCTCACTCCCATGCAGCCTCTCAGCCTGCTCTTGCGCAGCCTTGCTCCTGTGCAGCCTCTCAGCCCGCTCTCATGCAGCCTTGCTCCTGCGCAGCCTCTCAGCCTGCTCTCCAAGTTGCCCATGGTCCCAGAGTCTATCAGAGCAGAAGTACATGGGAAGACTGAGAGGTTTAATAATACCATGAGCTTGAGGAATTGATGTAGTGAAAAGGCTTTGGAACTCACCGGGAGAGTGGTGGTGGTGTTAGAGTCTCTTATTTTGTCATCACATCTCCTAGGACTTGGAGGTCTGACAGACCAGCAGGCTAAGAGATGACCAGTACCTCCACAGTAGAAACACAGCCCCTCCCTGTGTCTGCTTTCTCGCTCCGAATGTGGCATGCAAGTGTTGGAAACTTCCATGGGCATGGGAGACTGGGTAAGTTGAGTGCTTACTGCAGAACTCTGCAGGGACGGACTGTTGTGGAGAAGGTTATCTAATCTGATAGGTTTATTAGAGAGTCTAGGGTCTGCTGTTCATCATGGCATGCTAGTTCAATGAGAATGAGTGGATCTAATCCCTGACGGAGCATGGCCTTCAGAGCCGGTTCATTCCATCCACTCCCGGCAGCAGGATTGCAGAACTTGAGAGTGTATTTGGCCATTTGTCTTTCCTCTTGCTGTATATTCAGCAGCTTTTCACCAAATTCCATGCCTTTGGGCTGGTGGTCAAACACTCTCTTCAACAGTTCAATAAAGTGCTCATAGGATGTTGTGAGTTTGCTGTCTTTCTCCTGCACTGTGGTAGCCCACTGAAGTGCCTTACCAATGAGCAGCTTGATGGATTGTGTGATTTGCTGATCTGTGGTGCCAGACTGTGCTGTGAAGAAGAGTGAGCATTGCAGTAGGAAACTCTTGCATTCTGACACTTGTCCAGAGAATTTGTTTGGCTGAGGCACAAATGTAGATGGCCTTACACTGGAAGCTGAATGTGTTAGGAGGGCCTATGATACAGCAGCAGTGAGTTGGGATATGCAGATGTCAAGATCATTCAACATTCTCCTAACAAATGTCCTTGCACAGAAAGAGCAGTTTGCTTCACCTCCTTTGTTGTGTCCATGATTCTGTGAAGTATCCTGTCAGAATTGTAGGCACTTACAGAGGCAGTCGCAGGAGAGAGCAGGTGTGTCGCAAACTGGTAGCCAGTTTGCGCAGGGGTCGAGCACTGTGCAGACAAATGTCATAGAGTAGATGAGGGATCAGAGTCGAGAACTAGCAGAAACTATGGTCAAAGTCCTAGGAAGTCAAAACAGGAAACAAGCGGCTTGGTATGGTCAGGTACTAATACACTAAGCAATACTTCGCACTGATTGTGTGGCATTTGCATGCTCTCCCCGTGTCTGTGTGGGTTTCCTCCGGGTGCTCCGGTTTCCCCCACAATTCGAAGACATGCAGGTAAAGTTAACATGGGGTGGTCTTGAGCAAAGCACCTAATCCCCAACTACTCCCTGGGCACTGTAGCATGGCTGCACCACTGCTCTGGTTATATATATATATATGTGTGTGTGTGTGTGTGTGTGTGTGTGTGTGTGTGCGCGCTCATTGCTCACATGTGTGCATGTGTGTGATGAATTAAATGCAGAGAGGAAATTCACTCTGGTTAAGTGTACAAGTGATCAATAAAATTATTCTTCTTGGCTGAGGATGATGTGGCATTTGGGAGTAGTAGTCTGTGGTCGCCATGTTTAGAGGCTGCCACAAACTCTGGTCACTAGCGCCATTAGTGACAGATTACTAATTTAATAAACTAGGCTGCAAGTTACTGCTTATTTGGAAAAGTCCTTTATATATGTTTTGATGGCTGTATAGCCCAGTTATTCAATTCAAACAGTAATGGTACAGCACTTCTCACAACCATATGTATAACAGTTAAATGTTTGCTCTTGTATTTATGTATGTGAAGTGAAAAAAAATCCAACAAGATGATTGGGTCAAATGATGGCGTAAAGGACTATAACAAAAATGTATTATTAAAAGTTAAATATTAAGACATAATTGCCCAAATTATTCGTCATTTTATTAACTCCAGACAACTTTCATTAGTAAATGCTACTTGTTGTGCCAGACTTTTCTTTTAAAATAAGGTCCAGAGATATTGTGATTTGTTCACATTCTCTTTTGTGAAGTCTGAAATTGTGGTACTTTTATATACACCCCACTATATTATGGATGCAATAACACACATTTGTACAGTATGTGTGTGTGTGTGCTCTGTTGGTATATGGGATGCAAATCTAAAATATGGATGGAATTAAATATCAATAATAGTAACAATAAAAATATCACATAATGACATTAATTCAAAGGGAATGGGAAAGTGGGGTGATGATTATACAATCCAGATGGTTTTGTCTTGGTAAAAAACATATTTTGAGTCACCTTCTTCCTCATACAGATCAAGCTTGCTCCCTCACTAGCTGTCAATAAGAATGTTCCTAATGAGCAGTCTGTAAGAAGTTAGGACGTGGTGGGCTGTCACTCAAAGCTAAGATGATGTTTGATGATGGCAGTAGGATAGAAGAGGGGAAGCATAAACTCCACGAATGACATATGAAACGGAAATGTTCTGACTTCATTTGTCACTAGGAGGCTGCATTTAATTGGTCTTTGCATGATGATCCACCAGGGAGGTCGGTCCCCGAGGATACAATCAAACTGGAGGAAGTGGTGCTTAGATATAACTGAGTCACACACATGCGCACACATGCACGCATGCGCGCACACAGTTCCTCTTGATCTCCTACACAGATTCACATAAACTATATAAAGCTTGGATGACAGACACAAATGAAAGTTATCTTTTTACTTAAAAGAAACTTGATATCAATCAAAATTCATACAGTATGTATTATAAAATGAGTTCAGGACCACTTATACCATAGCACCTTTCCTCTGCTTTAATATGTTGCCATTACAGAATTTACACTTCAGTTCTTCCTGAAACTGAAGTGACTTTTGAGACCTTAAATATAAAAGTCTCAACTGTAATTCTGTCAATTTCAGTTTCTTTTACTATAATTGTATAGATTTCATAATATTTTGCATGATTCAGGTTGCATGAAAAGATGGACTAAAGGCTAGGGTTAGAGGTGGGGTTTTAGAGGTCATTCTTATGGCTTCGTGCAGATGAAATTGAACGAAATCTAAACACACTCTGTAACTCTTTCTATGAAGTCTTTGTAAGTTGCTAATGATTTCCATGTATGCATTGTTATAAAATAATAAAGACTCTTCAGCCCAAATAATCTGTTGTGACTAATTATTACTACAGTGATGTTGTAATGCTAGTGTCACTATTCATTACAATGCTATGCAGTGTAGTGCAAACACCACTATTATAACTAGTAATTACCTGTGAATAATTATAAAGTAACTGCAATATTTATTAACAATTAAAAATATCAAGATCAGTGAAAGACTGGAGACCAGAGGTTTAAGCTGAGATGCATGAAAGGTAGGGTGAACACGTTGCATGGTGAGTGGTAATGCCAGTCTAACAGAACATGGGTTGATTACCTTCTTGATGAGGAAGGGTCCAAGAAACCTGGGTGCTAGCTTGGGAGAGACAGTCCTAAGTGGCAGGTGGCATGTGGAGAGCATAACTCCTTGACCTACTCAGTAGGTGGGTGCCTTGGAGCCATGTTTGTCAGCCTGCCTCTTGGATGCGAGTGCGGAGCAAATGAGTCTTCTCCAGGCCAATGCCCACATCCTCCTGCAGGGGTGTATAAAGAGCTGGGCTGAGGGTACAGCAACCTCCTCTTAGCTGGGGAACAGTGGTGGTTGGTAACCTAGTGAGCACTGGAATGGAGAGAGACCTGTGGCAGAAGAAGGGAGTGTTATGTGCATATCCAATCTAGGGTAACAAAAAAGTAAATTGGTCCTTAGAAAGATTTGATCATTGTCATTTACCATTTATTTTGTTTAAATCATGTTTTCAGTTAAGGAAGCATTTTGTCTTTGTTTATCGTTTGCAGTGGGTACTTTGTGTTCTGTCTGCCTCATTTATTTTTAGCATGGATAATTTTGTATATTTAAAGCAATGCTGTCTCACTTCAGTCATAATATTTTCTGTACACCACTCAGTTAGCATTTGTACTTTAGAAGTTCAGAATACCAAAAACACAGTATTAAACTTCAGCTTAAAGTGACCACGCAAGAGACAAGTGCAAGAGAGTGCTATCCCAGGTCAACTTCTTCAACATCTGGACAGAATAGTCCAGGTCTGCTGAGTGGAAGACTAACATTACAAAAAAATACATAACCAATTTAATTAAGGATAAACTATTTAATGGGCTGTTTCACAATCAGGGTAAACTTTTCTGGTCCACAATAGTTCAAAAGTCAAACCCCAGATTTTTGTGTTTCTCTGCTGCCAAAAATGACCTTTTGAGATGGAATTTAACTGCACAGAATTTCAGAGCTACAGGTCATATACTGGGCGTGTTACTTGTGGTGAGAAGGCGGCATATACAGTAATGTATTTCTAAAATTGACCCACTTTCTTATGGTCCATAAGAGTAAGGTGCACAAAGTGAAAAACTGTTGAAATGGATGTGATTTTAAGTACAAATGTTCAAGTCTTGTGCAGCAGTGCTTGTACATGGAGGTAACTGTAATAATAACTGAAGTGTTAACAGCAGCAATTATGGTTCTACAATGTCCAGGTGAGATTATCCACTACAGCAAGGGTGAGACTTGGGTATAAACTGTTTTTTGAAAATGAAAATATTTTTGGTATCCATGTGGAACCAGCCATAACAGCAAGAAGTGAGTCACAAGTGCAGAAGCTTCAAGCAGAAATAGTGCATCATGATGAATCCAGCAGATCTAGAGGGCAAGATGAGCCTCAGAAGTAGAAGCATGTCAGGATCTGGCACCAATGTCATATCAGGCAGCATGAGTATGAGTGCATGCATCTCGACAGAGAGAGAGAGAACAAAATATTAGGCATGCTCTTACCTGTTTTTTTTAAATGGTGGTGCATTGTGATCAGAGTGCAAGCAGTCATTCTGGCAGGTCAAATAACTAAAAGCTAGGAGGTCACACAGCCATGAGGGCACTCCATTGTCCTGCCATGAGGGTCTCCAGCCACTCCACTGTCAACAAACATGAGTGATCATATGACATAGAGGTGAGACAGCAACAAAATATGCCAATTTACCAAAACACATGCCCATGAACACCAGATGTGCACTTTTATCTATAAGAAAAACTATTTAACAAAATGTCAGATTAAACAAATAGATTTTCAGCCTATACCTATAGGATGAGACTGGATCGGACCCCTGAAACACAATTTGAAGGATATTCCATAGCAGGAAGGCTTTATAGGAAGAAGCTCTGTCTCCTGCTGTCTTCATTATTCTAGTTACTGATAAAGAATCTGCACCTTTTGATCGAATCAGATATGGCCAAAGATAAAAGACAAAATGTTCACTCAGGTACTGTGGTGCAATACCATTCAGTACTTTAGTCATTAGTGCAATTTTATAATCAGTGCAAGATTTTACTCGGAACCAATACAGTGTGAACAGAATATGGGTGATCTGATTAATCCTTCTTGTTCTATTAACCACTCTGTAAAGCTGCTGCATACTGGACTCTGTGGCGGTTCCAGAGATTTTTTCCTTAGGGTGGCAAAGGAGGGGCATAGGTTCCAGGAGGGGGGCATAGGTTCCAGGAGGGGGGCATAGGTTGCCAATGCAGCAGTTTATGCAAATCGTAGAAATCATTTTTACTTACGCTCAAGAAAGACTCACAATCAAGTCATCTTGTCAAATATGTATTGAGCTATTGTACCATCAAGGAAAACGGATTCAACCATCTAAACCATCTTTTCTGAAAGTATATTCCCAAGCAATGAATGGAACTATTCTGCCCTAGCGATGTATCAAAAAATAGACAGATAGCGAACGGTTTAGATTGTGGATCTTTACTGAAGACTTCAAACTTATACAGATGTGTTCATCCTCGATTTCCATAAAACTAAAAGAAACAAATTAAGTATATCACTAAACTGAATAGCACACTGGGTGAAACCATTTCAAAATTCCGGGGGTGGGGTGGGGAGTGAAATAACGTAAATAACGGTAGGTAGAGATGAGATGAGATGAGGGCTTAGTATGTCTGTAGATAGATAATTGAATTTCAAAAGTGTTTTAATAAATTATTCTTTTTAAAATAGGCGGGCAAGACATATTTTTACAGTGGCAACTGCCACCTTTTGCCACCCCTTAAAATTGCACCTGCATACATGGGGATCAGTTGCTTTAGGTAACTTGCTCAAGGACACTTCAGCCATTCTTACTGGTCCAGGGAATCGAACCAGCAACCGTTTGGTCCCAAAGCTGCTTCCCTAACCATTAGGCTACAAGACACTGCACATTTTTATTTTTTCCCCATCTAGCTTACTTACTAATAACAGGCTACATAAAAGGTCTACTAGGTTGGATGAGTAAACCACAATTGAAATTGAAAGTATAACATTACAGTGAAATGAACAATGCCATACTGAATTAGACAAGATTCCACTTTCCAAAAAAAAGTTGTTCAGTTCGACAAGATTCTGATTGTACAACACATTGTCTCAGCCATCCCTCCTATTGTCATCCACACAATTGTTTCTGTGCAATACCAACATGTTTTCATGACTTACAGACGCTTTAATTGCCTTGCAAATTAATTATCACTTCCCCAAAATTAATTATTGATTAAGCTTAGAGTCCCATTTTATTTATATCAAGTTCATGATACTGTTGCCAGACTAGCAATAATATGGGTAAGTGATATGATGTGTCAACAGTGTCTGGGATATTATTATTATTATTATTATTATTATTATTATTATTATTATTATTATTATTATTCACACTGGTATGCAGGTCTCCACATTCTGACACTAGAAGGTGGCAGAAAATGCATCTGTTATGTCAGACAGCCAGTTATCTACCATGAAAATACTAAAATGCGAAATCTATAAGTGACATCTTATTTCATTGCGCTGAACACAGTTGGTTCGAAGGGAATGAAATGAACGGATTTGATTTGATATCAGAGCAGCACAGATAATCATAAGTGTTACAATGCATTTATCCATCTGATTTCCATCTGATTCACTTGATGAATTAACAGCGTTAAAGTATCCTAAAAGTTTACGAAATGCTAAATTTCAGTTTATAACTTTAAGAATTCTTATAGTATAGCTTTAAGTGACTTTCCATGACTTCTTAAAGATAATGAAATGCTGGTAAAAAGAATGCTTAAGATGTCATTTAATGTTACTAAATTTAATATATAAATGTAATTAAAGTCACTACTACTTTTAAGAATACCAGTAAAGGGTCTTAAAGTTACTAGTATATTTAATGAATTTAAAAAGTTCAGTGAAGGTATTTAAATTTACTACTAAATGTAAGGGCTGGTCTTAAAGGTCAATTAAATACACTACTAAATTTAAGGTTCCTTTAAGGTTTAGGTCAAATGCAATTAAATTAACCTTTTCACCTAGTGATTGCGCCAACCTGCTCCAAAGGTCACGGAAACATCCTAGAAAATATACAGTAACTTAGTGATCCTGTGTTATGTTTGCTCTTGTCATCAAGAAAATATGAGCTTTATATTGCATTCATTTCAGATTTAGTTTTTATTATTCCTGAGTGTCTATTAAATACACATGAAACTCTGAAATTCACGTCTCTCCAACTCACAGGCGGTTTTGTTTGTTTTGCTGCAACCGCCCACTAGCAATTAATATTCATAAGCAGATGTTCAGGAATGTTTATATTATTTAACAGTATGCTCGTAATATTATTAGTGGACATGTGTAAGGTCTGAAATATCATGCGAGGTCTGATGAAGATAATACTCAGTAGTTAGCAAGATTTTAAAATTTAGCTTGTTTAAATTTGGTTGCTAATGCCATGCATACACTATTGCACATCAGTTGTCTTACTGAAAATCACTTGTTGCTGTCTTGGTTAATGATTTTCTGCAATCAAGCAAATATAATCAATTACTTGGTGTTGCAACTTTGTTATTCAATCCTGTTTTGAGACTAAAGTACACACCTATGCTGGACCCCATACATTATGAAGAGTTTTGTCTTTTGTGAACTAAAGGGATTAATTGGTTGATTTGCAAAAGAACCGTTCTTCTTTTCACTCTGTGAGATATTTTTGAGTTTGTTACTGAATGTTTGGTAAATACAAAACTATTTCAATCTTTTCTTAAGTTTCATTTGACTACGGGCCAATTACAGTAAGCATGTAAATACATCTCTAGCATGGAGTAGCTGAAGTCAGATTTCACATGTTCTCAGTTTGGCTCATACAGTCTAAAAATGGCAAATACAGGAAACGTTTCTTAGCACAGTATAACCTCTATATCAACACCTACAGTATTGCCTTCATCCAGTTTGAACTGTTAGATACAATCTTGATCCCATCAGGGTTCAAAGCCTGTGTCCAATGCAGACAGCAACCCATTCAACCAACCTCATTTTAAGTTATTTGCATTTTTAGTAGACTATATATTTTCTAAATGTGTGTCATTATAACAGTAAAACATGTTTATAGTTCTAGCTTAGAAAAATCTACTTGGACATGTTTTGGCTTCTCTTTGTTTGATTTTTTTTTTTTTGACACTTTTCAGTCCCATGAAATCCACCAGGGGTATGCCCCAGTCACCTCTGGTTATTTATTTATTTACTTTTTCACTGGCGTCTCTGCGGTGCTGTTCCAACAATGTGGTTCTGTGAAAGCTCTGGGCTCCAGTGGAGAGGCCGTAACAAGCTTGGTCTCAACAGCGGCACTGCACCATTAAACACCTCCTCTGGCCCTTTCAGGACCCCACTGGAGAGTCCTTTTCTCTTCACCCTTAAATGTATCTTATGTCTGCGTTAAAACGTTTTGAGACTCTGTCCACTAGGACACTGTTGCTGAGTGAATCAGAAAATAACTCGCTAATGCTCCTTCACCATCCCTCTTCCTCCCAACATCCTTCTGTCTTCTGCATACCATGAAAGAGCAACACTACGGTTTACGTTCAGCCATTAAGCTTCAGAAAGCTACAGAGTACTCGTTTTAACACAAAGAAAAGTGAGTGCAGGGGTGAAGAAATCCAAATTAATTCTGGGTCATAGAAGAGCTGTGACTCTTAGTGGCATCTCTGTGGCACCTATGAAAGTGTGGCTCTGTCATGGTATGCAGCCTTTACTTACCCCCCTCTCCCCGATAGTATAATAGTAATCATTAAAATCTATAAGGGAAACAGAAGCATTTGGCAGAGAGGACACTCAGTAGAACTCAGTATGGCCTTAAAAAGTTTTTTTTTTCTTTCTTTTATTACCAAACAGCTAGTCGCCCATAAACTGTGCTATTATTACTATTTACACATGGCCTTATTATCCACTCTCTGGATTTCTTTTTTAAAGGACTTGGTGTAAAAGAAGGAAATCTGTCAGAGGCCAAGAAGCAGGGTAGTGTGGGAAATTAATGAATAAAAGATAAAGAAGAGTTATTTACTACTTATTCATCATAATGAAATATTAATGTCGGAGTCATAACTTTTACTGTGATTAAAAAAAAATCTATAAATAATGAAAAACAAAAGCATCATTGTACTGATGATTTTCTTTTGATTTACCACTTTGGGGATTTCTTTAAATGTTTACTCATTTGCTATACGGCAAATCACTCTTAAGTGCCGAGCAAACAATATTGTTAAGCATGCATTTTACACAACAGTTGAAATGCTCAGTCTTTTTATTTCCTATGATATATTGATGAGAAAAAAAAAAGTTTAGATTGGAAGCCACTCTTACATTCTGCACAGTATCCATGGCACCGGTCCAAATCTATTAAACAGCCATCTGTAACTGTCAGCAGACATTTCCAGAAGTGAGAAGGTAAATTACTGGCTGCTGCTTCTGTTTGTCTTTGCCCTTTCTATTTTGTTGGCTCTATAGCTATGTGAGGCAAACCCAATTAGCCCCGCAGTTCTCTATTCTGCCGGCGGTTCATCAATCATTTTAGGCAAACTTGAAATGCTCAGGCTCTCAGACCATTATGCAATCAGCAGGACAGTCATTTCATATTTCACTGTTCAGTAATATGCTTTTGCAACCATACAGCCTCCTTTCGCCATAAAAGGCAAACTGAATGCATTTGAAAGTGACTTAAGGCCAGTAAATTTCTATACAGCAGGAAACTTCTGCAACAAATTTAACTAAACTTATTGCCGTATAAAAATATACAATCTGAATTGCATAACAAGTCAGAGGAAGAAATTTTTATAAACCTTTTTTGGCAGGCTGAACAATCTATGTAAACACTCATCTCATCTCATTATCTCTAGCCGCTTTATCCTGTTCTACAGGGTCGCAGGCAAGCTGGAGCCTATCC
>JAOPUC010000021.1:14774185-14784701 GCA_027564185.1 Cephalocassis borneensis | reverse complement strand
AATTGGGCCGCCCCCCCCCCCCCCCAAGCTGGCCCGATGCACCTGTGGTGTCCTCCCATTTTTCCCTTCCATGTCTGTGTCTTCTCCCCCTCAGGTGAGTGACACCCATAACACCGGTGCAGAGGGGAAGCCTGGGCCAGTGTGCTGGTGCTGTGGGGAGCCGAGACATCTTCAGAGTCAGCGCTCCCCAATGGAAGTGGGGGAGGTTGTTGGGATCCCCAACATGCCAGAGACCAGCCCCGATCGGGCTTGAGCATATCGTATACCAGTAAGTGTTCAAGGGAATACATATCATGCATTGGTGGATTCCAGCTGTAATCAGACCTCAATCCACCAAAGCCTGGTGCAAGGTGAGACATTGGGGAGAGCACAAGTGGTGAAGGTTCTGTGTGTGCACGGGGATGTTCACAACTACCCATTAGTGTCCATCCACATTCTATTTTGGGGAGAAAAGCATAGAATAAAGGCAGTGATTAATCCTTGTCTCACTGACTCACTGATTTTGGGGACTGATTGGCCAGGATTCAAAGAACTGATGGAACACATAGTAAGAGGTGGGTCCTGCATTAGTACATCACAGGAAGATCCCAGTGTAGCATTGACTGGGGAAGCTATTACAGCTTGCCCCTCCTCCTTCTCTCTGGGATTCCCTTGAGGATTTCCCATTAGAGCCATCACGAGATGAGACTCTGCGTCATGCGTTTGACCAAGTGAGAGTAATCAATGGTCAAACTCTCCAGCCAAGTGCAACACCAGCCTTCCCATATTTCAATATTATTAAGGATAGGTTGTACCAAGTGATGCAGAACACTCAAATTGGTGAACAAATAACCCAATTGTTAATCCCAAACAGCCATTGGGAACTCGTATTCCATGCAGCTCACTTTAATCCCATGGCTGGACACTTAGGGCAGGATAAAACACTAGCCTGAATAATTGTCTGGTTCTACTGGCCAGGGCTTCATGGGGATGTCCATTGGTGGTGTGCGGTGTGCCACAAATACCAATAAGTAAATCTTGTGGCCACTCCGAAAGTGTGTTTGTGCCCTCTCCCTCTAATCAAGACCCCTTTTGAGAGAATTGGTATGGATCTTGTCAGGCCATTAGATCAGTCAGCATGGGGATATTGCTTTATTTTAGTTCTGGTGGATTATGCAATGTGATATCCAGAAGCAGTGCCTCTCTGCAAAATCTCAGCATGCAGTATTGTGGAAGCATATAATCCATATTATCCCTTGGGTTGGGATTCCAAAAGAAATCCTGGCAGACCAAGGCACTACATTTATGTCACGCACACTGCACAAACTATATGGGTTATTGGGGATTAAGTCTATCTGCACCAGTGTCTATCACCCACAAATGGATGGCTTAGTGGAATGGTTTAATCAGGCACCCAAAAACTTAATTCGGAAATTTATAAGTGAGGATGCATGAAATTGGGATAAATGGCTTGAGCCCCTGTTATTTGCAGTACAAGAGGTCCCACAAGCCTCCACGGGTATTTCACCATTTGAGTTATTATATGGGCATAAGCTGTGTGGCAGTTTGGACATGCTATGAGAAAATTGGGAGGAGGGACCTTCACCTAGCAAGAATGAAATACAGTATGTCTCAAACTGCGCACAAAACTCCACACCCTCACACACTTAACTCAGGAGAATGTATGGCAGGCACAAGAATGTCAAGTCCAGCTGTATGACAGGGGCATGCATCTTAGAGAGTTCACACTGGGAGACAAGGTACTCGTATTATTGCCTGCATTGAGCTCCAAATTAATTGCCAAGTGGCAAGGGCCCTTCAATGTCACATGGCGAGTCAGGGACATCGACTATGAGGTGAGGCATTGCAAATTTACCACCTCAACCTTTTAAAACAATAGAACAAGGGGGTCCTCATGGCACTGGCATCAGTAGTTCCAGAGAAGGAGGAGCTGGGAACTGGGGCCAGAGGCAAAAAAAAAAAAATCATCTCAAGCCACTCCGGTCCCTTGTGGAGACCACCTTTCGCTGGCCCAACTCACAGAGGTGGCCAAGTTGCAGAAGGAATTTTCTGATGTGTTCTTGCCCATTCCTGGCTGCACCCACCTCATAGAACACCACATTGAGATGCCCCCAGGGGTGGTGCTGCATAGACGCCCTTACCACTTGCCTGAACACAAAAAAAGGTGGTTCAGGATGAACTCAAGGCCATGCTCGAAATGGGCATAACTAAGGAGTCCCACAGTGACTGGAGCAGCCCAGTGGTCCTGGTCCCCAAGACCAACGGGTTGGACTGATTCTGTGTGGAAAAGTTAATGCAGTGTCTAAATTTGATGCATGCCCAGTGCCTCACATTGATGAGTTGCTTGATTGGTTAGGTGCTGCTTGCTTTTTTTCGACACCGGATCTAATGAAGGAATATTGGCAGATCCCCTTGACTCCTCTGTCCCAAGAGAAAATGGCCTTTTCCACACTGTTTGGGTTACACCAATTTGTCACGCTTCCTTTTGAGTTATTTGGGGCTCCTGCTATGTTCCAGCAGCTCATGGACAAGATCCTCCACCCTCACACCGTCTATGCAGCAGCGTACTTCAACGACATCATTATTTATAGTAATGATTGGCCACGGCACCTGGAACACCTTAGGGCCATCCTAGACTTGCTGAGGCATGCGGGTCTCACAGCTAACCTGAAAAAGTGTGCAATTGGGCAGGGGGAAATATGGTATCTGTGTTTCCACTTGGGTCATGGTTGTGCATCCAAAAATTAACAAGACCACAGCAATTGCGGCCTGCCCGAAGTCCAAGACCAAAAAGGGGGTGAGACAGTTCCTGGGGCTGGCTGGCTACTATTGTAGGTTCATGCCTAATTATTCGGACATCACCAGCCTGCTAACTGATCTCACTAAAAAGGGAGCACCAGATCCGGTCCAGTGGATGGAGCAGTGCCAACAGGCTTTCACTAAAGTAAAAGCTGCACTGTGTGGGGGGCCACTTTTACACTCCCCTGACTTCTCTCTCTCCTTTATTTTACAGATGGATGCATCAGTCAGAAGGCTGGAGGCTGTTTTGTCCCAGAAAGTGGAGGGCAAGGAGCGTCCCATGCTGTACATCAGCCGCAAGCTCTCAATGCTTGAAACCAAGTACAGCACCATTGAAAAGGAGCATCTGGCCATCAAGTGGGCAATCCTTGTCCACCGATACTTCCAGCTGGGGTGCCCTTTCAACCTCTGTTCAGCTCCTCCAGTGGCTCCACCGCATGAAAGATGCCAGTAAGTGGATCACCCATTGGTATCTCACCTTTAAATTCGAGGTGGTCCATAGGCCAGGGGTGCAGATAGTGGTGGCAGACTTCCTGTCCCGTCAGAGGGGAGTCTGCTGCACGCCGGATGGCTCCTCGGCCTGAGTCGGGTGGTGGGGATATGTGGCAGTGGGTGTGTGGCCAAGCATCAGTTTGTGAATGGAGGGAGGGGTCAGGGAAGGTGAGTGGCCAAGTTGTGACACCTGTTGTCAATTAATGTGTGTGTGTGTGTGTGTGTGTTTGTTTGTTGCAGTGATGGTGGAGCATAAAAAGAGTGGGAGAGCAGAGAAGAGCGCCCACGGGACCAGAACATGACTGTGTGTGTGAACGTGCTTGTGTCCTAGAGTTAAGCAAGTGAAACTAAAAAGCTTAAATAAATGTGTGTGTAAACACTATCTCCCGCCTGCTGTACTTTTGTACTCCACCCACATCAAGGAAACCATTACACTGATATCAAAAGAAAAGCTGTCCACCAAATTTCATCCAGATTCCGTTCACTACTTTTTCCAGTGACTTTGGGAACAGCCAAAAAAATCCTGGATCTGCATACATAGCTGGATTTGCATCAAAATCAAATAATTTGTTCCATGGCCCATGAGCCACCTTTCCTCCAAATTTCATCCAAATCCATTCACAATATTTTGAATAATGTTGGGAAAAGTTGAACAAACAAATGGAGGTGAAAACATCATTTTGTCCAACAAAGTTGGCAGAGGTAAAGAAAGAGTGTGTGTGTGTGTGTTAGGATTGTAGTTGTTATGAAAAGAATGTGAGTTGAATCTAAGCTGCTGATTGGATGGCTGCTGGAATGCCCATTATGACATCAACAGCTGGTGGTTGGAATTGAAATCGTTGAACATTGCATCAGTTTGTTTCAATGGGATTAAAGCTCATAGACAATGGTTTTAATTTTATGCACATTTGAAGCATTATATATATATAAAAAAAAACTCTGTAATTTTCTTCTGTTCCCAAGAAGTATTGTTAATAAGTAATAATTAAAATAAGTTAGCACGGATTGTGGTGAATTTCTGTCCAGCTCTTTTTGTGACCGTTCAGTGCATGACGTCATTTAAGCCAAACAAACCACTTGAGTTGAGTCCACATCCATTTACTTGCATTGCTGTTCAGCTTGAGTGCAGACATGCATTCAGGAATTACCAAAGAATAACCATGCCTTATTGTTGCACAGTGAACTGTTATAACAGGACCAGTTCAGGAAGAAGTTTGTACCTTTTTCTGAGAGAGGAGAAGAGGAAGAGAGAGTGGATTGGCTTTTTCCAGAAGAGGAGAAGAGGCGGAGGGAGAGGATTGGCTTTTTCTGAAAAAGGAGAAGAGGTGGAGTGAGTGGGTTGGCTTTTTCCAAAAAAGGAGAAGAGGCGGAGCGAGAGGGGGGCTTTTTCCAAAAAAAGGAGAAGAGGTGGAGCGAGTGGGTTAGCTTTTACCAAAAAAGGAGAAGAGGCGGCGTGAGAGGGTTGGCTTTGTCCAAAAAAGGAGAAGAGGCAGAGCGAGAGGGTTGGCTTTTTCTGAAAAAGGAGAAGAGGTGGAGTGAGAGGGTTGGCTTTTTCCAAAAAAGGAGAAGAGGTGGCATGAGATGGTTGGCTTTTTTCAAAAAAGGAGAAGAGGCGGATTGAGAGGGTTGGCTTTTTCTGAAAAAGGAGAAGAGGCGGATTGAGAGGGTTGGCTTTTTCCAAAAAAGGAGAAGAGGCAGAGCAAGTGGGTTGTTTTTTTTCCAAAAGAGGAGACAAGGCAGAGAGAGTGGATTGTGCGCGTGAAGCCAGAGGGTTGGCTTTTTCCGGAAGAGGTGGAGAGAGTGGATTGTGCACGTGAAGCCAGAGGGTTGGCTTTTTCCAGAAGACGAGACTAGGTGGAGAGAGTGGATTGTGCATGTGAAACAAAATTAAGCAGTCAAAGAAGAAATGGACCAGCAACACTCAAGCAAAAAGGAGAAGATTGGAGGTTAACATTTTTACTTTTGCTTGCAATTGACAAGTCAAGAATCCTGAAGGATCCTGTACAATCATTGTGGAAATGAGACAAAGGGATATTTCCTTGCTTAGAGTAGGCTATATGGTATTATGCTGCAGATGGCAGGCTAATGTGGCCTACTGGCGCACTAAGTAATTGTTACCTATATCCACTAGGGAGGGTGGTTGTTAATTATTCTTCAAAAGGGCTCTTTAGTATTATGCCGAAAGTATGAATTTATCATAACTACCAGGATAAATTGTTTGGGCACAAGTCTTATTGAGGTCCAGGGTCACCACGATCAGAGTTGGAGTCGCTGTCCGATTCCGAGGTTGCACAGTCACATTCACAGATTACTTGACAGTGGCTGTAGGATCATACACAGGGTTTCACCTCAATATTTAAGTAGGAACTCTCCAAATTGAATTGCGATCGCTTTCAGACATTTTTACACAACCTCTTGTGACAAATTCGTACGTGTGCTCTGTTAGTGTAAACAGGACTGCTCCCAGTCTGTTTAGCTTGAATGGCGTCACGACAATGGTCCCCTGCTGGTGAAGGTGTGCATAAGTGAAATGTAAACAGTATATTAACCTTTTTTTAATTCAATTTTAGGGTGCAAATTGGACACTGAATTTGCTTTTTGGGTGGTTGTTCTAGACAAAGTTGATATTCTATATTTCATCTCCAACCATTGCCTATGACCCTTTAAACTGTAGATGTTGGCACCACTGTGACCACCCTGGGGGGGACTACTTAAATGACTGCATACTTTTTTTTTTTTTTTTAATATTTAGAAAACTTGGCTGGCTGTTAGTTTTAAAACTTGCACTTAAGCTGTGGAGTTTATTTTTGATTGAATCTAACTGATGAATGTACTTTCTCCCCTTAGGAACTGTGGGAATGTGTTTTGCGCCAGCTGCTGTGATCACAAGGCAACGAGTCAGCAATTGTATGAGCCTAACCGTGTGTGCCAGGCCTGTTATGGGCACCTACGCCCGTCTGCTGTGCCCCCTGTGCTGCCTCCTGCTGACCTGGAGCTGGAGAAACCCATTACAGCCAGTTCCAACTGAACAGAACCCAAACATGCTGATTGACTCTTGTCCTATAGGAATTTTAACCAAATCGGCTTCATGTGAGATTTTAGATTTAGTATAACTTTCAAATAACGGAGGTTTTAAATAAATCCCAAAACTAAGGCATCAAATAATTTATTACTTTTTAGAAGTTGTTGCCTCTTGCCATGTGGATTCTAGATTTAATGTTGCGCTACACAAACACAGGCCTTTATATATGCAGTGCTACATCATATAAAGCCATGTGGAACTCTAGAGAATGACTCTGTGCTCCTGTGAATAGCAAGTGTGTGTATATAATGCCATGTACAGTCAAAGGGCACAGTGTATATGCTGAAATTAAAGTCTTTCAATCTGAGAAATGAAGCACTTTTTTTTTTGAAGCCTTTATGGAATTTTTTTTCTTCCTTTCCCCCCTTCCCTTTCTGGACTGCTGGACGAACTGAATACACAACCTTAAGAGACAAACAGGAACAGATTTTTTTTTTTTTTTTGGCTCAGTGATGGTCTCAAACCTTGTGCTCATTTGCTGCTGATTAGAAAATGGTGTGTGCGCTGGTAAAAGCTATCATTTTCTCTCCCCCTTTCTCTTCCTGTGCTGCTGCTGCTTTTGGAGTCATTGAAGCTCTGAAATATAAGTGAATAAAAATAAAAGCACAACACACTGCCAAGCTAAACTTTACAGGCTCAAGTGTCTTTCAGTCAGGCTTGAAAAGTCTTAATTTTGCCAAGAACTTGTGTAGAAACTGGAGTCCTAGCTTGCATTTTAAAACACAAATTATTCATGGAAAGACTTGTGATGGTAATCCTCCTCAAACCTGGATTTAATCGGGTATATGTTCTGAACGTACGTATACTAGCCCCTACTCGGAGGGGGTTTAATATAGTATGCGAACTTATTTTCAAGTAAAAATATTACTGGTCAAAAGTTGAGACACAATTCGATGTTTTTCCTTTACTATAAGACAGCCATAGTTATTAAAGACTGTTTGTTTTTCCTTTACTTAGGTGAATGGTTCTTTGTTGCTTGAGGTCAGGAAAGAAATTATGCTAACTTTTGATAAGGCATACCTGTTAATGGAAAAGCATTCCAGGTGCCTACCTCTTGATGCTGGTTAAGATAATGCCAATAGTGTGTAGAGGGTCAGGGTGAACGGTGCCTATGAAGGATCTAAAATATGAGACATTAACACCTTCACATTGTCGAACAATACTGAAACGATGTCAAAAATAGTACCTATGAATGCCTCAGTCCAAACTTTTGACTGATACTCTTAATTGCCTTCATAAATCAATTACTTGAGTTGCACACAAGTTTGCACCATTAAAGTGTGGGTGTGAAAATCTATCCAAAAGGGCAAGGATGCTTAGGTTTGCTTTGTAACAGCTTTAAAAGGTACTAACTGCAAAGGTTTTGTGTCCTGCGTAATCATTTTGATGGAAGAAAGCGACCTTCAGCACATCTTGGGACCGAATATCATCCCTCTTGAGGTAGTAAAACACTATGGTCCTACAGAAACAGCCCAACCTGAGGAGCTTTATCATTATGGAACTGTGTCAAACCAAGATGGTGACGCGCAGAAAACATAAAACACTGACGTAGTCAGTCAGTCGCAATTTGTGGTTCTGTGAAACAAAATGCGAATATCTCTTCAGTTACTACTTTTGTTTTATCGTTTCTTCTTCTGTAAGATCAAAACCGTGTATAACGCCATACTCGCTACTGTGGAGTCGAGCCCATGCGTCCTAAGGCTAAGATAGCTAAGGACTAGCTAGAATGATTTAGTTATCTGTCCAGAAAAATGACCACCTAATCTTGCGCTATCTTACAGTTGCACTGACTAGGCAGGCTTTCTGCGGGGGGGGGAGAGCAGAGTCCACCATGTTTGTCCACGCTGACTTGTTTTGGTTAAAAGTAGCTCGATCACGTGATGTTGCTCACTTGCTTCAGTGATCTCCGGAATCATAAAACGTGGGATGCGTTTTGTGATCTCCGGAATCATAAAACGTGGGATGCGTTTTATCTCGGCAAAACATCTCAAAACTATAACAGCAATATGAATGGAACATCTTTCCCAGAATTCAACTTTGCAGTCAGAACCTTTAACAAGGTGAGGCTTGATTTGAGAATTCACAAGCCAATAGAAACAAAACGCTATCGATCTTGCGAACTGATATCCAGCCTTCAGAAGTTAAATGAAAGACAACACACCCAAAAGAAAGATAGAGCTTCTTTTAATAGTTAGTAGTATACTTAATGCTTTGACATTAAAAAAAAAAAAAGAAAAAGTAAAAACTACAAGGAAAGCTACTTGTCAGCAGTTGTTGGACATCAGCGTTAAGAGCACAATGGAGGAAGTGCATCAAGTAACAAGGAAACGAAACAAGAGGCTGTAAAGGAACAAATGTGTTCTGGTTTGTTCCTCACACAGTTTACATGCTACAGAGTGAGATGGCACGGTACGAATAGCTATCATAGTGACTCAGCGCTTCACTGCTGGAACGGTATACTGAGAAGTTACTATGGATAGCTGATCGTCAATATAGCATTCATTCCTATAGAAATAGTACTCTGCTCATATTTCTGCTGTTCATTCATTCATTCATATCCTGAGGATCAAAGGTCATGCTGGCTCGAGTAATAAACCAGGACCTTCCTATATATAACAACACGCGGCTTTAATGCACCGCCGTCGCTCTCGTTACGGTTTTCTGTGCCATAAAAACCAAACATTGTCACAATGCTTAATAATTGTCTTCTAGTGCTCCGAGAAACAACAGTTAAACACTATAGATACATATCTTACAACTTGAATGGAGCTGATCAGGCAGCAAAATGGTAGAAAAACAATGCAGGCTTGAGAGCCACTGTGTGAATTTGCTTCAACGAGATGATCACGTACACCAGCAAAACAGACCCGAGCTAAATGTTCCACTTTGAAGCATACGCATGGACGTCGTACACGGTCCGCATGGTTCGTCTGGACATTCGAGAGGAAATGTATACAAATGAGCTTCTCGCTTTTTTTTTTTTCTTCATTAACAAAAATAGACATGGCTTAACCAGCCTTAGTATTCCCTTTTAAAAAAAGAAACTGCTTATATACAAGTGTCACGTGACATCCTGAAGTGTTACAAAGTTCCTTCGACAGGGGTCGTGGAGTGTGGGGAGAGAGAGAGGAGACGGAGAGGAAGAGAGACAGATAATGTATGTGCAGAGCCTGCTTTCCAAAAAGCATCACGGAGTCAAGATCATGCTGAAGATTCGAGATGGGGCTCAGAGTGCTGCTCGTTTGAGCATCTCGTAATGAATGATCTTCGTGCCGTGGTGCTTTCAGGCTTGGGGAGGGGGACGGGGAAGGGACAGAGAAAAGAAACAGAACAAAGTGAACAGAACAGTAAAAGGTCATGTGTGTCATATTCCTCCATTTGTATATTTCTGACAATCGCTATGGAATTATTTCCGTATTCCACATAGAGGCGGAAACAAACGAACAAACAAAAAAAACCTCATGTAACCGATCAACCCTTTCAAGGAAGTTTAGAAATGTTAGTACTGTATCACTACGTACTGCTGGCCAGGTGGGTGTCAATAATATTAATCTTACGTAAGGCGTCTACAGTGAGAGATTGTGCTGTGTCAGCGTTACTGTGCAGGGGTTTCACACGGAGCCTCATGGGGTAGTTGCCTGGATCACGTGACTTACGACAATCTTCTTTTTGGTAAGATACAATAAAAAGATGGGCCGTGTTCCTCTCAGTCCCTCACTTACACCGATGACTGATCCCATACCTGTATGCGAGCACACACACAGAGATACAACACACATCAGTATAGAAACATTGAAAGACAAAATGTGCGTTTATCTTGCATAATATTGAATCATTATTTGCAAAAAAAAAAAGTCCTCTGGATCTAGTTCTGGTGGTTTTGCATTACATGAGTCGAGCTAATGGATGAAAATACTCAGATTACGGAGTTAAAATAAATTACTATACTGTATATACAGGACACATTTTCAATGGAATAAAAACGTGTTCTATTCCCTTCTAGCAGGTTTCGTTCATGTGGTCTGACAGCATGCAATCTTGTTAGCATATCGCTTGTTAAAGGTCCCCTTGCATCGTTTTTTCATTAATTGTGCGGTGGTCTCTAGTATGAATGAATGCCCTGTGAGCCGGTTTTGGTGAAAA
>JAOPUC010000021.1:13689394-13703233 GCA_027564185.1 Cephalocassis borneensis | reverse complement strand
TGGCGACTTGTCCAGGGTGTACCCCGCCTCTCGCCCATAGTCAGCTGGGATAGGCTCCAGCTTGCCTGCGACCCTGTCGGACAGGATAAGCAGCTACAGATAATGGATGGATGGATGGAAGGAACAAACAAAAAGGATAATGTCTTTATATGCTTTGCATTATCTATCAATATTGATGCATGTTTAACGTTGTGATTGTTCTCTGTGTGCAAAATGGATATCCAATGGTCATTACTTAATATTTTCTTCGCTATCTTTAAAGCTAATATGATCCACACAACGTCACAATCGGTTCACTTTGACGTACGCAGTATTTGCTGATG
Organism: Cephalocassis borneensis; assembly: GCA_027564185.1. Classification (NCBI taxonomy): domain Eukaryota; kingdom Metazoa; phylum Chordata; class Actinopteri; order Siluriformes; family Ariidae; genus Cephalocassis; species Cephalocassis borneensis. The sequence goes on along the minus strand of JAOPUC010000021.1, from coordinate 13,702,910 downwards.
ATATTGGGAAACCGGCACATGATAAAAGTCAGACATGATGTTATGTAGGAAATATAGATTCTGTAAAAATCATCATCGAGTGATTTAACTGAAAACTTTGACACTTGTGCTGATTCTCCTCAACTCTATCTAACAATTCATCGATCTAAAGTATTAACCCTTTCGACCCTCGAGGAACCCCTTTTACTAAGAGTGTAATATTTTAACCATGGTACATGTTTATGTCTTGAGTCATCGGTCTCGTCAACTTCAATTTACTGGAAAAATGATTCATTTAAACAAGTTAGCATACAAGTCATTTCAGCTTCACAGCTAGTCATAGGCTGATCACTTTGGATTTCATCTCATAGAACAGGAACAAACTTATGTATAGATTCATGGAAAAGGTATACATAGCACATCTTCACATATCTGCGCATACTGTATTGACAACTATAAAAAGATTTGTTCTAACAGAGACTTGGCTAACATGCTAATACAGGTCATGTTCTGTCTGCTTTCTCAGTTTACCCCTCAGCGCTGTTGGTTAGCCTTATGAACAGACTCCTCCTTTAAAAAAAAAAAAAAAAAGACACTTCCTGTTTGTCATCCTCTCCCTCAGGCCACATGGCTGTAAAGCACGCTGCTATTGGTTGACATCGTTGACTGTTTTGCCCTTATTTGGAAACGTCAAGACCGATGTGAATGGGGCGATCATTTTAAAGAAGCGACGAACAGAGAATGCGGACATTGTCTTGTGTTTCACACATTTACAGTTGCAGCATGTGCACAACAGCTTACACACACACACACACACATGCACACGTCACAGAAGGTCACAGCGGCCATTTTTGAAATAAGAATTATTCATCTGAGTTATGATCTATGTTTTGGGTACAAAAGAAAAGAAATAAAGGGCATAAAACAGAGAGGGAGGGGAAGTGGCTGCTGACCCTGATAAGGTCTATCAGTTTAGCCAGAGTGGCCCTTTCAAGTCAGCCAAGTCAAGTCAGCTTTGAGCTTACAACCCAGGCAATGATCATATCCTCTCACGCACACACACACACCAAATACGTACCATCATCTTAAATAGACTTGCCGTCAACCATGCTTTTTTGTATCACACACAATGCTACACAAACATTTTAGCCTGCTAAATATGCATCACTCTGTCCAGGCTAGAAAGCATCAGACTCATCTTCTCATCTCCTTTTTCTCTCATTCTTTGAAAGCAAACACTGGACATGTCTCAACATCATTTTGCTAGCGTACATCACATCTATATTCACTTCTTTCGGTTCAATAGTACCCGAGTCGATTAAAACAGCGTTCATGTAAAAGGATTCCTTTCTTCTTGCTTCCTCTCGAACTGACTTGTGTGCTCTTACAGACAGGAAATGAACACATGCACATCCTTTAGTGCTTGAATTAACCTTATCAAATGACACCTGAAGCCATTCTTTAACTAAAATGTTTCGACTGATATATTGTCGTTTTAAATGGAGCAATAACTAATCTTTCTGTGTCAGAGATGATTTCACTTTCCACACCAAACACAGACACCCAAGCCGCTGCTTGCGTGCCTCATTAGCCTCGTCAGCTTGTAATTAACACTAGCTAGCCCTCTCAACCGAAACATGTCGGTCATCTGCATATTTGGAAGCGCTGTAGTAGAAAACTTGTAGGTCAGCGATGTGCAAATGTGTCAGAGTGAAACCAAACAGGACGAGACTAAGCGCTCACAGCAAGATCTCATCTCTCTCACCACACCTTTTTCCACCCGACTTTTGTGCTAAAGCTGTAGCGCTTTGACCACACATGCACACACACCACACAAACATTACACACACACACACACACATACACCCTTATGAGGATCTTCCATTAACAGAAGTATTAATGAATATAATTAATGCTACGCTACACCTAAATATAACCCTGACCTTAACCCTAGCCTAACCTTCTTCTTCTTCACCTTGATAACCAAAAGGAAACTGTTTGGCATTTTTTTATTTTAAAATTAAAGCTGCAGTTTTTTGAAAAATACAAACAAACAAACAAACAAACAAACAAACAAATAAAATAAGACGATATCATTGTGGGGACCAGCTGAAATCCTTATGAGGACATTTGGTCCCCACCAGGATATAAAAACATGGCCAAACACACACACACACACACACACACACACACACACACACACACACACACACACACACACGCGCTTGTGAGGACCTTCCATTAACAGAAGTATTAATGAAGATAATTAATGCTCTGCTACACCTAAGTCTAACCTTAACCTTGGTACCCAAAAGGAGACTGTTTGGCATTTTTAGTTTTTAAAATTAAAGCTGCATTTTTTGGAAACAACAAACAAACAAGCAAACAAATAAAATAAGACAATGTCATTGTGGGGACCAGTCAAAAGTCCCCAGAATGTTAAATCTGCCAGATATAATCTATTCTTGTCCCCACTAAGATATAAAAATATGGCCACACACACACACACACACACACACACACACACACACACACACACACACACACACACACACACACAAAACACCACTTTGTGAGGACCTTCCATTAATAGAAGTATCAATGAAGATCACGAATGCTATGCTACACCTAAATCTAACTCTAACCTTAACCTTCGTAACCAAAAGGAAACTTTGGCATTTTAATTTTTTAAAATTAAAGCTGCAGTTTTTTTGGAAACAAAAAAAAGTTAAAGTCCTTTCCCGCGCCATATGGCGCATCGGGCGGCGCCGATCTCCGTTTCTGTAGCCCTTCGGCCTCTCGCCTATTACATAGCTAAGGTTACAGTGGGGGGCCAGTCCTCTGGTAACCATGAGAGTTTGGAGACAAAACAAACAAATAAAATAAGATGATCTCATTGTGGGGACCAGTCGAAAGTCCCCAGAATGTTAAATCTGCCAGATATATCTATCCTTATGAGGACATTTGGTCCCCATCAGGATATAAAAACATGGCCACGCACGCACGCACACACACACACACACACACACACACACACACACTGATAAAAACTCCCCACCTTAACCCACACCTTGTCAGGGCAGTGTCTCCATGGTTACAGGAGAGTGTGTTCTCATAAGGAAGAGGGAATTGAAACCTTGTCTGGCTTTGTTCCAGATTCAAAGCAAGACAATGAAAATTAAACAAATTTTATTGTCAATTGGGGAAAAAACCCACCCCAAACACGCTTCTTTGCGGGACATAATAAAACAACAGACGACAGATCCGTCTATTGGTTATTATATTTTTTATGCCATTGCCTAACGATGGCCGAACAGGAGTGATTTTATGTTAAGTGGGTTGTGTCCTTCAAAAATAGCTCAAGAAGGGCATGTGAACCCACGATGCTTTCTTAATAAGTCAGCTTCTGAGCTGATGACACAGTGCACTACAGAGACACTTCTAAACGTCAAGAGACAATTTGTTTTTCTTCTGAAATCCAACAAGGACTGTAATTAGCTTTTGTTTTAAGCAGTGATCCATTACACACGTTTCTTTTCATTTTTTTTTTTTTTTTTCATGTGCTGTTTTTGAGCTTGCAGCGACTAAAAGAACGAAAAGGTTTTTGGTGTGAATTTCCCCGTTGCACTTTTTGTGGTTGACCCATCCCCCAACTTCCCTCTCTACTCTCTCGCTCGCTTACTCTGTCACTCTCGCTCTTATGTTGTCTTTTAGGGTCGAGGCTTGCTAAGTTGAAGAAAAAAAGATGAAGGACGCCTCGGTTCTAGGCATATACGTTCTGAATACCGTTTCATAATTGCTCGATATCTTTGGGTGAATCAGAGATATAATTATATTTTGGATCTTATGAATGCACAGAACAAGAAAGCACAAGTGCGTGTAAAGACGTGTGCAAGTTGTGCGAAAATCCAAATCAACAGCATCATTTAAGGTTTGGTGACAACGCCTTGAAACAACCTCCCATCGATCTACTGATCTTAATGACAAAACTGGGAAATGTTAACGATACGAAATGATGCATTTCCTTCTGCTGAGTCATCTGTTGACCCATCTGATTTACAACCGAACAAGAGGAAAATTGATCATGGTGTACCTATTATGCCTATTGCTGTTCGATTTATGCCTTATTTGAAATGCAGTGAAATGCTTTGGTAGATAAGGAACTGTGATATCTGATGTCAGCGCAGTGCCTTGCACAGGAAATCACACAGTCGAGTGAGTTGTTCTGCAGCAGGGTACTTCCTGTGCTAGATCTGATCATATTCACGACCTTTCTCTGTATGAGCTGCACTACTATGTAGTTTATAGATGTTGTAGGCTTATAGAGGGTATAGATCTTAATCCAGATGATATTTTTTAGAGTTTATAACAATAAGTAAGTTGTACTCTCATGTACGTTGATGACATGTGAAATGAATGAAAAGAAAAACAAGCCTTGGGCCGTCCATGACAAGCCACCAGAGTAGCTTAAATGCACTTTGACATTGATTTTACCGTACACATCTCTGGAAGTGTACAAGAGGATAAACACTGTTCTTGGTAATAGTGTTGTAGAGTATAGTGCTCACTCCAAAATCTGCCAGTGTTCAGCTGGCTTGAGATTTGATGACTGCGAAGGCCATAATTTATGAATTAGACCATTTTCATCTTCATTAAACCATTCAATGAGCTCTTGTGCCACTCTGATGGAAATACTTCGACGCTGGATAAAGATAATCAGTCCAAATAATTTTGCAATGATTTGCAGTGACGTTTCCTTCGAAGTGCACAAGTGGAAAAAAAAAGCCTCCCACAACATAACACAGTCACTGTTTTTTTTCCCTTTAATTTGTCACCAATCTGTATAGCATGTATATCTTAGGGGGGAAAAAACCCAAAGGATTGCTACTTTGAACAGCTTTTTATTTTCCATAAGAGTTTGTACAAACAAACCCATTAGAATGACAGGTGAAATCTTTTTCCTGTTTTTATGTGCAATTGGGTAGTCTTAACGACTGTATTTGCTCGTTTTCTGGAAATGAAACCATCTCTTGTACCCCAAATTCTGACAAGGAACGCCTATAGGGTGCTTTAAAGTGCTACATACTTTTTCTTTTTGAAAACTTTTCTTCATTAACACAGTGAATATAAAACATCGACACAACCCTGGTAACATTGCAGGTTTCTAGGATGTAAAAAATTAAAATCAACAGGTATCATATCATATCTTTTTCCACTTTTAATATGATAAGGAACCAACAAAATTCAAATGAAAACAAGTAAAAATGTTTAAGAAAAAGAAAAAAGAAATCACAATAACCTGGTAGCACAAGTGTGCACATCCTTTAACTTCTTAATTTGGCAATTTTATTCCACTGTTCCTTGCAAAAATGTTCCAGATCTTTCAATCTGAGGGGGGGAAAAAAGCCTTCAAGCAATTCCACAGGTTTTTGATAAGATTTAGACCCGAGCTCTGACTGGGACCTTCCAAAACTTTGATCATCTTCTTCTGAAGTCATTCTTTGGATTGGCTTGTTGACTTGGATTTGTGTTTTGGCTCATTATTGTATTTGAAGGTGTGTTTACTTTTGCATCTTCAGCTGTCTAACAGAGGCCTGCAGGTTTTATTTCAAAACGGATTGGTATTCTGAGCTATCCATGATTCCCTCTATCTTGACTAGAGCCCCAGTTCCAGCTGAAGAGAAGCAGCCGCATGGCATGATGCTCCCACCACCATGCTTCTCTGTGGATATGGTGGTGTTTGGGTGATAAAACATCTTGTTTTTGCGCCAAAAATATCTTTTAGAATTATGCTCCAAAATACTAACTTGGTCTCATCAGACCATAACGTTTTGTCATATGGGTTGGAATGATTGAAAAAAGCCTGGATTTTTTTTTTTTTGTGTGTGTGTGTGTGTGTGTGTGTGTGTGTGTGTGTGTGTGTGTGTGTGAAAGGGCTTCCATCTAGCCCCCTGACCCCAATGCCCAGATATGTGAATTGCTGTCACATGCAAGGAGTGACCCGTATTTGCCAGATATTCCTGCAGCACCTTTAACGATGCTGTCTCTTGGCCGCCTCTCTGATAAGTTTTCTTCTTGTCTTTTCATCAAATTTTGAGGGACATCCTGTTCTTGGTAATGTCACTGTATTTCGTTGTTGATAATGGCCTTCACGGTGTTCCATGGTACCTTATCTAATGATTTACACATTCATTTGTAACCCTTTCCTGATTAATACCTTTCCACAACGAGATCCCATACATGCTTTGTAAGATCTCTGCAGTCCACGGTTTCAGCAGCCGATTAAAACCAAGATGACGTCAAGAAATTCCTAGAAACAGCTGATAATTATTTGGGGTTAATGAGAATCACTTCATTGATAAAAAGTGTATGATAAATACTTTAGAACATGAGTTTGAACGTGATTGGTTAATTTTATGCACAGTCACATGCTCTAGTATAAAAGGGTGTGCACACTTATACAACCAGGTTATTGTATATTTTTTTTTCCTCCAAACTTGTTTTTCACTTGGATTTATTGAGTCGCCAGAAAAAGTTCTGAGATTATTTATTTTGTTGTTTTTTAAATTAAATTCTATATACCGTACAGCTGATGACAGATCTTCAGTTCCATCAGTGTCCCTCAAAACAAACGAAGAATCAAATCAAATTTGAGTTGTTGAAGTTTAACCGAGCTGCCTTTCATATCTTTCCACCAAAGATTGCAGGGAAATATTTATTTTAGTAGATGTTTGGTCTTGACATTTGAAATCTATAGTTTAGAAATTCCCATGTGTGCACGAGGATGCTGCTGCTCTGTACTTCTTTCTGCAGGTGGACGCACAAACACACAACCATAGTGCAACCACTGTCCAAATTCCCACATACTTCCCACAAACACATCTGCACTGGCTGGCTTATCACATCCCAGTGACCATTTCAGAGGCTTACTTCAACATTTCCTCAGTGTTGCAAGTGTTAAGCAAAGTGAAACAGCATGAAAAGAGAACAGAGAACAAAAGCTTTGTGTGCAAAGATATATATTGTGTGCAGTGTGAGATAGCTGGAAACCAAAAAGCTTGTAATGAAGACTGAAGCATTAAATCGTCCATCAATTTGTGCATCAAAATGGACTTAATGATTGCTCCCTTATATCTGACCGCAATATGATGTACGCCACATTAATGCTAAGAATAATTATTATTTACATTATTAAGATGTTTGTCTTTGAACCTGGGCGTGTTCACATTTAAAAAAGTGAATATTAGCATGAAATCGAGGTGTCTTACTGATTCAAATGATGCAAAACCAATTTGAGAACAAAGATCAAGAACTTTAGCGCGTTGCTTGTATATGGTGCGTCGCTTGAATCTAAAATTCACCCAGCACTTTCTTTCTTTTCTTTTTTTTTCAGGCCTACAATGCTTATCACATTAGGAGCCCCCTATGAGAATTCCATAGGCTTGAATAAGTATCGAAATTAGCATTTTGCATAGGCGAAGACGAGAAAAAGTGAAAGAAGGAATGAGAGAAGAACGACAGCAAGGCTGTGACTGTTAAACCTCTTCCTGTGTGGTTAAGACACCACGTGGCCAAGAAGTTTAAAAGGAGCGCTTCTCCTCTCGTAGGTCCATTCCAACTTGGGTTGAAGACTGCGAAGACTCTGGTAAGACCGAGACACAAGAAGATGCTGAAAAGAAAGAAAGAAAAAAAAAAAGAGGCTCCATTGGGTATTGCTTGGGCAGGTATGGTATATAAATGATTGAGAAAATTGCTTAATTGACTTACTTGGAACAAATTGACACAATCTGGCACTAAAATATCTGACATGATTTAAAAAAAAATGTGTATAGTTTTAATTTTAACAGTATATATATAGTATTTATATAAATATTAGACTTTGATGCGTTGTTCTATGCAAAAATACATATTTATGCATTTGATATTCACATTTAATGCACATTATTGACTTTGAATCATTAAAATCAAATTCTTAAATTTAAACAAATCATTTTGTGAATTTATCACTTGTAATATTTACTCATAATCTTTGTAATATTTATGTATTCTGGCTGGCAAACCTTATGTAACACAAAACGCCAGCCACTTCCTGTTAACTTAAAACGCAGTAAGTTTTTACATTTTTATTTTTGTACCATCACAGTACGTTTCTCCATAATGCAAAAAAGAAAAGAAAAAGTTGTATACTTACATCTCTGTTGTAAGATCTTAGCGTACCCTGTAAAAAAAAAAAAAAAACGTTCTAAATTCGATGTCGGTTTGCTAGAAACCGCTTACTCATCCCAATCAAGATGGCCGCCATGCTCCACTTAGCATTACAGAGTGAAAAGAAAGAAGTTTGCTTGCTTTTATTTCGAGGACAGTTAACTAAAAATCAAGTTTTCAGTGTTTAACATTATGCTGTTTCAGATTCAGTTAGTGAATTTGTTTGTACAGTATGTTTGTAAGAAAAGTACTTTCTTTGGACGTTATGCAGAAGTTTGGGAACAATTGAGGTTTTTTTTTTTGGGTGTAGTAAATAGACGTCTGAAAAAATTCTGTGAATAAGCATATGGGTACTGAGAGGTGGTTAATGAAACATGTCGAAGCTGCCTGAAAATGTTTTTTTATTAATTAAAAGTAAATAAAATGTTTAATGTATTGAAAATAGAGTAACTGTTTGGGTGTGGCTTACACAGACAGCTGTAAATAAGGTGGAAGAGTGTGTGTGTGTGTGTGTGTTCGAGAAAGAGAAGGGGGAAGGGAATCTTAACCACTAACACTACAGGTGTATCTGAGCGCAGATGAACCGAGGACCTGGAGACAGCTGCACTTGGGAAGTACAGTGCAGTCATCCATAAAGTAGAAAGCACTACTAAACCCCTCGCCACAGTGTAGTGTTTCCTACTTTATGGATGAGTGTACTGTTGGCTACTGGGAGCACGTTCTCACATTTTAACGACTCAACATGGTGGACGGACAAAAAGAGGAACTGGCTTTGTTTCATAAGACTGTGCACAACTCACTGTGTAAATTCTCAGCCACATGAGTTGCTGCACATGAAGAAACAAAGCCAAGCTACTTGTTCATTGCTAATGTGTTTGATTTGTTCCGGATGTTTTGTAACTGAATGTTTTAGCATGCAACGTTGTTGAATTTGCTTTCCCTTTTCATTAATAAAACTAAAAATAACAATAAAGAAAAACTTTGCCGTCTCTTGCATTTCACTTTGTCTACATGCATACACTATGGTTTTACAGAAATAATTCGCTAACTAATCTAAAAACGTTGTAGATCCCCCCCCCCCCACACACACACACACGTACAAAATCATCACAAAATAATAGTTAAATTTTTCTCCAAAAATAGATTTTATTTTATCTGTAAAAAGGTCAGACTAAACGACAATGGCCCCTTCAATGAGCAAGAAAGATCTCACTAGTCATCACTCAAAAACTTCCTTCAACATGCAAAAAAAAAATGTAGGGAAAAAAAAAGAGAGAGAGAGAGACCTATTTACAAGTTTCAAAAAATCGATTACAAAACCTCAGATTTACAAAACGGGTTCCTGTTCTCCGCGTGACACTTGCAGAAATTCTGACAGACTGACGGGAGAATAAAGCTTCTCGTACTGTTTGAAAATACGTCAAAATCACAAAGTGCAAACCGTTCACCTGAACACTGTACATCATACACAGAGTAAAGTATCAGCTGATATCTTCCAGCTTGGCCTCCACTGCATCCGGTGAAAAAAAGAACAACAACAAAAAAGTCCTACAAATACATTGTAGAAGTAAAGAAATGCAAAGTACTATTATAAATACTTAAATATCGATAAATAAGGCCGTGTCTGGGCGTGACACCTTCATGCATGCAGTCAGTAAACATCGAAGTAAGACTAAACAAGGTCTCGTAAGGCTAGTAAGTTACTGTAGTCTAGCTGTGGGTGCAGATTAGCAGAGAGTAGCGTAGCGATAGCGATAGCACTGGGATCAATGTGGTACGAGGTTGTGAACTATACAGTAGTAGCGGGCTGAAAAGCTTAGCACAGGTTAGGGATCGTTGCTTACCTAAAAAACAGTTACCTACTGACTAAGAGAGAGAAATAGTTTGTACAGTACAGTGCGTCCATCAGGGCTGCGGCTTTTTTTTAACTTTTAATTCAAATATATCTTTTGGTTCAGCACAGAATCAAACTGACCTTGAGCAGAAACCTACGCTTACGGAGTATCTGGTACTTAGACCCTTCTTTTTCTCATCAGCTCCCTACTGTCATAGTAACACAAAGAGCACCAAAAGGTTTGGCAAGAGTGTTCTGGTTCGGAACATCCACCGCGTCCTAGAAGCTGATACGCATGCTGTTAATATTCTACTGTATACCAGACATTTTAGATCATTTCATTAATAATCACGAAAATCATTGCATAAACACAAACAAGCCCTCGTTGTAACAGTAGTAATGTTATGACTAAAAGAATACAACATTCTTCAAAGTGAGCTTGAGGTAATCAGGACTTTTTTTTTTATTCCAGTCCATTCGCTTTGCGACTCACTTTATGAGGGACTAGACGTGTAACTTTATATGTGAGCAAGTCAGCTTTTTGTTTAGATTGTGTCATTCGTGCTACTGTATTTGTGTCTGTCTGTCATGTAATTCGGTGTCGTTTAGGTGTGCACTGTAGTACAGATCACACACAGATTTTAATTTAAAAAATTAATGTACATTTGCTGCCTTTAGTCGCAATGGTAGTAAATTGGACAGTTGGTCACATGATAGAAGCCATGGCCTAACTGTTAGAGAAGCAGTTTTCGGACCAAAAGGGTCGCTGGGTCGATTCCCTGGACCAGCAGGAATGGCTGAAGTGCCCTTGAGCAAGGCACCTAACCCCCAGTTGCTCCCCAGGCTGCTCTGGGTATGTTGTACGTCACTTTGGATAAGAGCGTCTGCTAAATGCCTATAATGTAGTATCTTGCTTTTGTACTAAAAGGCTCAACCAGAATGCTTTCAAAATACTAACACTGAGTTAGGTAGTAAAAGCTTTCCTCATGACCAGTCATCACTGACAAGGGGGTATAATTTTGAAACAGAGGAACATTGACAGCTCTTAATGTCTTCATAAGAGGAAATCAATTGTGTCAGAATGATCTCAGGACTTTGTAAACATAGTATGAACCCCTGCTATTGCTTGTCAGCTCAAGCATACATTTTTTTTTTTTGGTAGGATTCATTCATTCATTTCATCATCTTGAAGAAATTCCTTATTCTGGTCAGGATCACGGTTGATCCATAGCTCTTTTCAGAAACTCCATCCACAAGGCAGACATGCTCAGAACCCAGATGAACTGATGACCAGTAACCCTGCCTTGTTGGTTGATCTGTTCTGAAGAAGCTTGAAGTTTTTTTCCCCTATCACTTCACCTCCCTGGTGTCAGAGTGGGAGAGTTCCTGCGTGAATGGCTTTAATTACATTCCCAAGCCCCGGTTACACCCTTACCATTGCCAAGCCTCTCTCCTTCAGGCAACAGAGGTATCCTCCGTTATGAAACTTCCATCTTCCCCCCAACTCTCCCATCGCCCTAGCCTGGCACAATGAGAACCAAAGATAAGAATTTTCATTATCTGCCCCCCCTCTTGGGAGTCTCCTCATTCTCATTCTCCCTTCTGTCCTATTCTATTTTTCCTCAATGCTCTCTCTTTCTCTCTCGCTCTCTACTCAAAAGCCTTTTCAAATGAAGGGAGCTGATCAGCCGATGGGCTGTGGCCATCTTTTTGTTTTCCTCTCCTGATTTTCTATCCCCTTCCTTTCTCAAGCAAAGCAAAAAAAAGAGAGGGCACACATGCCATTCCCACTTTCCTTGACTTTCTCTCCTCCTTCTAATTTCCATCCACCAATTTTCAGCAGAGTGCCGAAAGAGTGAGTGCGATAACTGCGCTCAGAATGGACAACTCCCCTGTTTATTCGCTTTTGAAATTCTCTCTATTGTCTGGTGTGGTGAGTGATAAAAGAGAGGAAAGGCAGGCGTTCTTATCTCCTCGTCACAGTAAAAGGGACTTTCTTTTTTCCACAGCAGTTTTTGTTGTGTGCATTTGTTGTACGCATGGTGCTGTGTGAGGATAATGGCTTCAGACAATGTCTTCTATTCAAAAGAAACTGCATGGCTTATGATCACGCTATTTCAAAAAAAAAAAATAGGCCATCCTCACAGTGAGAGCAAACAGACAATTAAGTGCAGTCAAACTCACTGCATATATTACGCATATAATCATGTTAGAAGCATGTTTTCATGGAGTTTTTGTGCCAAATTAAGGTAGATATCATACAGGCACAAGGAAAAAGGAGAAATGGAGACAACATTTGCTGTCAGATTGGTTATCCCTGAGAATGTTGATGCGCCTCCTGGCTATTTTTAAGGAAATTGTGGTATTATACATGTCAGAGTTCACGCTGAATATATTCATGATTGTTTAGTCATGTATTATCAATAGTGACTACGAGGCAGACTGTTTATGAAAAAAAAAAAAGTATCTTCGCTTGGCAGGCTGATATTTTAATGGTTTGTGTATCTGAGTTTAAGTTCTGTTATCTGACTGATTAGACACTGGATGCTTATTAACTTCCTTCTGCTTAACTCTGACAAGACAGAAGTACTTGTACTAGGACCACATGCAGCTAGAAGTAGGTTTTCTGTTGCTTCACGTGCAGCAGTAAAAGACCTCAGTATGATCACTGACTCCAGTCTTTCATTTGAAACTCATATCGATAACATTAACCGGATAGCTTCCTGTCATCTCAGAAATATTGCCAAGATAAGAAACATAATATAGAAACATAAGGCCACACCAATTCAATTAGTTGGTTTTCGGAATCGCCGCTTGAAGAAAATGCAAAATAAAAAAATAAAAAAATAAAAATCCCACCAACAGAAAAAGTCACATGATGTGAGGTCACATGGCATCGAAAACCAATCAAATCGCCCCTTTCACTTTTGATAAAGACTTGTGGAAAAAACATGCCTGTGGAGGGGAGTCCTGCAAAGCTTGTGTTTGTGATTGTTAGGATATTCAGCAAACAGAAGTGTAAAATCTTTGACAGGTGCATTGAAATTCTGTTTACTGGTTTGCCTGTATTGTTTGGTCTTTTCCACTGCTAATTTTACCATCAGAGAATTTTTTTAAATTTTTATTTATATTTTGCCCACTCGCTTCATATTTTTCCTGAAAAAATCTGAGAACCAACTAATTACATTGGTGTGGCCTAATATAAAAAACAGAAAAATATAGTGCATGCTTCTATTACCTCCAAGTTGGATTAATGTAATACCTTACTGTCTGAATGTTCCAATAAGTGCATAAACAAGCTCCAGTTAGTACAAAATACAGCAGGAAGAGTCCTTACTAGAACTAGAAGGCATGGCATCACCACCCCTATCTTATCCATACTGCACTGGCTCTCTATCAAATTTCATATTGATTATAAAATAGGCGGCACGGTGGTGTAGTGGTTAGCACCGTCGCCTCACAGCAAGAAGGTCCTGGGTTCGATCCCCGTGGCCGGCG
>JAOPUC010000021.1:12786636-12796714 GCA_027564185.1 Cephalocassis borneensis | reverse complement strand
TGGGATAGGCTCCAGCTTGCCTGCGACCCTGTAGAACAGGATAAAGCGGCTAGAGATAATGAGATGAGATGAGATGTGTGGAAATAATCACACACACACACACACACCTACCTTGTGGTAAGATCAAGTCAATTTGCAGTTAACTATAAAGCCCATCTCAGAAATTGGTTGACTCATACTTTGTTAATTTTTTCAGATGCTTTTAGCAAAAACAAAACAGGACACAATCCAGGGAGCTAGATAACCGGCTATCTTCCTCCCTCTCTGTCCCCTTTTTGAAATTATCTTATTCTCAGACTCTTACCAACATTAATTATTCACACCACTGTTAGAGCACAGTTTGTAAAGGGTACAGCAACCTCTAGCAATCTCCCAAAATTTAAGTTGAAACACCTCGACATCTCATTACAAGTGTCTGTCAGGCAAACGCAAGGGCTGCACAAGTTGCAATTGTAGCTTATCTGTTGGATAAAGACATTATTGACCTTCTACACATATAGTCTGTTCTTTTCTCAGTGTCTGTGTGGTTTTGTAATTTCACACATGATGACTCTGGAAAACATTCACAATATGTTAACCTCAGTAAAATGTCACATTTGCTCTAACATGAGCACAGAGTCATTCGTCTAAATGGAAATTGACTAAACTTTGAAATGCACTACCTTGACTTTCTACACTAATTTAAAAGTTTTTCACCTTACCATGCACTGATGAGGGTAGCAAAATGAAGGCTAGTGAATAGCAAAAGGAGAGAAGAAAATTCAGCGAGGTGAAAAGAAGGCTAATAAGTTTAACTCATTAGTTGTTTGTGAGGGCAGTCTGCAATTATAGAAAGCACTTTGTGGTTTTATTCTATATGCCCAAGAAGACAGAATAAGATTGCCACTCACCTAATGCCAATTGCAAATGGGGAAACAGAATTCATGTTGGCACTGGGTTATAAGACAAAATCTTTACCCGGTAGCTGTATTATTGATGTGGGGGAAGTGCAGGGACTAGGAGAGAACACATTCACTCCATCAATAACCTAGTAGCAGCTCTGTTGTTACTGTAATCTCGGCTGTGCTAAAAGATATTGTATACAAAACGCTAAAGTGGATGGATAAAATATAAACACAGGCAGCAGTTTATTCAAGCACATTTGTCTGGTTTTGTTTAAAAGGAGAGGTGAGTCCTGTCGAGAGCTTATCAAGCCTGAGCTTGAAGGACTTGTTTAGATAGCACGGTAGCCACCATGTTTAAACATGAGCCATGTAGGTCTGTTACTCCCTACAAATGAGCATAGGCTCTTTCTGACTGCAAGACTTCCTGCAAGGAGATCCACAGATGTTTCACTTAACAAATATCCCAAAGAAATCCATGTGTGAATATACACATACTCATACAGTGCAAAGAAATCTTATTTGTAGTGGATATCTGCAAAAATGCAGTATCAGGGGAAACTTTCTGTGGACCAGAATTCCAAGCAGTAAAACATATCTGGGATGGCAGAAGGAGTCACTTGCCTTCCATTTGCCATTTCTCAAGTCCATGTGCTTTAGCTTTAAGCAGTTGTTCAGTGCAGTCCTCAACAATAATGGTGTATCCACATAAACATGCGCACACACACACACACACACACATGCACACAGCAATGATCTGGACTGACAAAATGAGCTGCAGTAATGGATAAGAGCCACATTTTCTCGACTCCCCACACATGCTGAGATAAGCAGGAAGTCATACTGGACACCATTTCTCAGTGATGGATATGGGCTGGTGGGAAGAGACCTCCCTCTGGGCAACTAATGGCCAAATTGTTTGTTTGTTTGTTTGTTTGTTTGTGCCTTGATGCATTTATGTGTTCCATCAAATGGCATCTATGCTCGAGTAATGGTACTTCTCCCCAAACTCATTTACAACCTTAGTAAGAGATTAGAAGTGAGGAATGTCTGAGATGGAGATTTTATTGAGAAAGGATGGGTGTCTATAAACCTCCATATTCACCTGTACACCATGTTATATGTCCGCCCCCCATTCTTTGCTTAGTTTTGCATTGCAGTTTAATTTTTGCTATAATATGTAAATTAGTCTATTTATGTCTGGGTCCATAACACTCTCTCTCTCTCTCTCTCTGCTATGCCTTAGTAATAAAACAGAAAGGCCTCAGGACTGATTTCAGTAGTCTAGCCAACAACTCCTCTAAGTGTTCTCTTTATAATGGCTTTGATACAATCATTTAAATCGTCTCCTTGAGTCCCTGCTGTTCAAAAGCTGTAAGCGGAAGAAGACAAGACTGGCCACTAGCTAACACTAACCTGTAATGCATGAGTGAAAGGGTTCAGCCATCATGTCTGAGCTTATTTTCCCTGTCTTTAAAATCTATTTTGGCTGAGAGCCATTTTTGCTATCTTTTCTGAAACTATCTTGTGCTGAACTGAATGTGACCAATGAGTCGTGTTATTTACAGCTTATTTGACATATTATCATCACAGAGGAATAAA
Organism: Cephalocassis borneensis; assembly: GCA_027564185.1. Taxonomy (NCBI): domain Eukaryota; kingdom Metazoa; phylum Chordata; class Actinopteri; order Siluriformes; family Ariidae; genus Cephalocassis; species Cephalocassis borneensis. The sequence continues at coordinate 12,794,231 of JAOPUC010000021.1, read as the reverse complement.
ATTAGCTTGTACTGAAAGTTCACTGAAAGTGTACTTTTTAGACCAACAAAAATTAACCTATCTAAATAGGGAGCCAATAAAGAATGTTGCTAGTGCTTACATCCAACTCGGTTCTCTAAGAGATAAAATGAATGCTAATTCCATTCAGTTCAATACATTCGCTCTCTTGATCTAACACGAATCTGAGCAGAGGAAGCATCTAAGGGTATTTGAAGCTTGGCTTATTTTTACAAGGTAAATCTTAAGAGCGCTACCTTGTTCTATGTTATTGCTTGATTTGAATTTGCTTAGAAACTGTTTCAAATTTGTAACCTAGAGGAATTCAGCTCAAATTTGTAAGCCAGCATGATGGAATGGCACCAGCATTTAACCATCAATGATTAGTTTATGGCTATAAAAAAGACAACTGAAAAAAAAAAGATTGTGATTTGTTTTGTAGGAGTGCTTCATGTTCTCAGTTATGACTAGTGCCATTTTACACCTAATACTTTGGTATTGAATGTGATGCGAAAAGAAAAAAGACATACTTCTCCATTCATTCATCTTTAAATATGATGTTTTTGATGTTTCTTAAAAACAAGCCATGTAATAGCTTCCAGAAGCATTATATTTTCCGTTTCCAGTTGTACACATTTTGGCTGCCGCTTCTCACCGGAGTGTTTTCTTTTTTCCCCCTTTGTCTTTCTTTTTGTGTTTGTATAGTTTGATGTTTGTTCTTTGTTTGAATGTTTTGTCCATTGGTTGTGGTGTAGCTCCAGACCCAGTTTTGGGCATTGGTTTCCTTCAGGCCTTGGTCTGCTATGGGTGATGCCTATGCTCCTTGCTATAGACTGCAGTGAGCTCATTGCTCTTTTAACATCGGGGATGTCCAGTGCTCTGTGCGGTGGTGCTTCTGAGCTTGGTGCAGTGTTCCAAGCTCTGTTGCCTGGTGGCATCGCGGTAGCTGTGCAGGTGGTTTGGGACATACCAGCGCTCTGTGCAGTGGTGCTTCTGTGCTCACTTTGTGGATCCATGACGTGGTGTTCCGGGCGATGTTGCCCGGTGGCGTTGTGGCGGCTGTGCAGATGGTGTGGGATATACTTTCATATGCCTTTTGGTGGGACTGTGGGTAGCTACGCCATTGGAATTATATCCTGACCCTCTTTTGGTGGACTTTTTTTTTCGTAACTGGAAAGTGACCTTGGGTGTGAGAAAGGCGCTATATAAGTTGAACTTAATAATAATAATAATAATAATAATAATAATAATAATAATAATAATACCAGAGAGGTAAAATAAAATGAAAAATCTTTGAAACTCTGTGAAAACTCACCCCTTTCTGACCTAATGTGTTTAGCCCTGCAAGTAGTATGTGTTCTGATAAGCATAGTGGTTCAGGAGCCTCCCAAACATGAGGAGATCATGCTCAGAACCTCCACACAGACAGTAACCCAGACTCAGAATCTAACTGGGGGCCCTGCAGCTGTGAGATAGTAATGCTACCTGCTGTACCACCGTGACCCAACTAATTGCCTAAAATATTAGCTTCAAATGTCCATTTCAATTAGTGTGGACGTTCTCAACTATTATTCCATCATTATAATTTAGTAATTTATTTAATTATTTAATTTATCCCTGCCACAGGGATAAACACATCATCTGAATGCAGGTGTAGAATGTGCCCCACTGAACATGTCCTGAACTATTGAACCTAATTTTTGGCAACAGAAATACAATCCAAACAGCACTGAATTGTAATAAATTGTAGTGGCATTTGTTTTCATATAAATGGCAGAAAAGGCATGAATATGAAAAGATATGAAAATATATAAAAGGTATGAAAAGGTACCCCATCACTGACCCTAACCTTACCCATTGTAACTTTTCAAAGTGACTAACATGTTTAAAAGGTTAATTAGTTCGTGTTCAAGTTTAACCTGATTAGAATTATAGTTAATTAGGAGTCTATCCAGGAAACAGTTGGTGTAAGGCAGGAATGCATATACTGAAAGGGACGCCAGTCCATTGCAGGGCAGTATGTACATACACATTTGCACAATCAGTCATACCCAGGGTCAATTTATACCCACCGGCAAGTAACTGTTAAAATGGATAATTAGCTTGAGAGCTAAAAAAAAAAAGTAGCGATAGGATCCTTTGTTTTTTCCCCCCCTTTGTTGTCATTTACTTTGCCTATGTGCAATCTAATATGCAGGTGATGAAAAAACATGGACTCACAGATCTTTTTTTTTTCTTTTTTCTGAACCCTCATATTGTAGCAGTCTTTCTGGCGAGGTGATATTTCTCTGTATTCCTTTTTATCTGCTTCATGCTTTGTGGTTGATAAGGGAGGAAATGCAGTGACAATCACAACACAGAATGGCATTTCACATCAACAGCAGGCCAAGTTTGTAGGAAAAGTTCAGACAGAGTAATTGGTGCGTAACACTTAAAATTCAGCCACCCCCTGCAGAACACTGAGAGAGCAAGTCAAAACAAAACTGTAGCCGAATGTAATAAAACCAACATGCTGTGTGCATAGATCAATGTAATGATTTTCCTCAATTGCCAAATGTCACCATACAAAAGAGTAATAGGCTCATTACAAATAGGATGAAATTATCATTCTGCAAATGGTGCTCAGACCTACTGCCAGTCATGTCTGTTGCCCACAGTGAAAAGTGCAATTAGCTTCTGTCTGGCTTTTGTCATATGTCATAGTGTTAAATGTCTAAACACAGGACAAGCTGAAACTGAGCATTTTAGTCATTTCGTTCAGGGAATGTTGTGTCAATAGACGATCTGGTTATTATTTCAAATTCTTTTTTTATACACAATATTAAGTGACTGCCATTATAGCATCGACAAAGTAATATTTAGTCAACGATGAGATAATGCTTATGGTCCCATGTAAAATGATTTGAGGACACTGGTCAACATCTGCTTTTGGAGTGTGGAAAATCACCTGGAAGGTTCAAAAGCAACATCCAACAGACGGCATGGCAGAGCAAAAACCCCTTTACATCAGATTTCCAAGTACATCCATCCATCCATCCATCCATCCATTATCTATACCACCTATCTGTTAGGGTCACGGAGAAAGCTGGAGCCATTTAAGTTTTTACTTCATCCCACTCCTTTTCGGACATGTAAACTCAAAACTGCTTAGTACGTCCTTGTTTGCATTTTTTTCTTTTGTTTTGATATTATATTATTATTACCCATATGGTTTATTTTCTAATTTAGTGGCTTTTTACGTGTTTTTGTTGCAAATGCTGTTTTGCTTTTCTTGTTTTCTGTTTATTTATTCATTGTTTCTTTACATGTTCGGTCCGAAATAAAGATAAAGATAAAAATTAAATTAAAAATAAGCTCCTTGTAGTGGGCGTGGCTTTTGGTGAACCCAATGGGCGTGGTTTTTAAAAAATCTGATAGGCGTTGTGTTTTGGGTAAACCTAATGGGCGTGGCTACTGTAGAGTAAATTCTTGCTCGAGCGCGGAAAATGTTTTGACTTGCGGGTCTCGCCATTTTCAGCAGAAGCGCTCCCTGTTCGTCGGGGTGGGTTTTTGTTTTAAAGACGGGCTGTTTAAACGTGTCTTTGGATATTTTACCGAAGGTGTCTGAGCGGATAAACTATGGGAAACTGCCATACAGTCGGACCGAACGAAGCTTTGGTCGTCTCAGGTACGAGCAGTCGGTTATTCATGTTTATTCTTACAGCGCGTGCGAGTTTTCCCTCAGCTCTGAGAGTTAGCCGTGTTAGCTTACAAACAAACCCACAGAAACACTAGCTAACGTCAGACATGGTGTTTAGACTGAATATTAGGCATGTTATAACTTCGTATGAACCATTTGACAATGTTTTTTGTCAATTAAAATGTTTTATAACTGTTACTTGAACTTTATTGATATGGATGTAGCGTAACGGTATTAGCATGGCGAGTATATCGCATAATTATGGTAAATAACATGGCCGAGTCCCAAATGACTCATAGCTTGCTGTACATGTACACTACATAGGGCATTCTTTCCACACACATGTAGTAAACTATCAAGTCCAACATGGTGCCATTTGGTCTTCAGCCTAACAGTATATCGAAATATTATTGTTGGTGATTGCAGGCATTGCTGATAACTCACTCACTCACTCACAGATTATACCAGGCTTTTTTTTTTTTTTGCTTATATAATATAATGAAATGACATTTTATTGATCTGTCGTGCAAGAATTCATATAAAATCCCACAGGTTTAACCTTGTGGTTACTGTTTTACTACACGTTATGTGTTTTGTCCAAAAAGATTCAGTTCTGACTTGTGAATCAACTGAATCGAGTCCTGTTTAAACTCAGTAATCAGTAATTCATGTTGGGGGCAGTAAAAGAGTCTCTTTAAGGACTGCAAAACTCCATCTTTCAGGCTCCATATCAGGACTGTATTTCCAACTAGGCATTTTCAGTTCTTTTGACCTCTTGCTCAAGAAGCTCGTAAAATTTCCAGTATAGTGTAAGTGGTTTAGGAAAGTACATGCTTTAGAACCAGTCCCATGACCTAGACTCGCATACATGAGTCAAGTCATGCACCTTTTAAACCAGTTTTACAGTGTGCCAATAATTTAATACTTGGAATCTGTATTTCTTGATCTGGCTACATACTGCATGATTTCATCAGGATGATCACGGTAACCTGACAAACTTAAAATATTACCCCAGTAGTTCCCTGTACTCTGAAAAGAGCAGAAAACATAGAAAGAAACTCGCTCTTAATGAAAGTCAAAGGACAGTTGTTGATAGAGTGGAGTCAAATCTGTCCCGTACCCCTTTACGCAGCTTAAGGGCTGGTTTAGAGCTGGTGCCTAATCTCAAACCAGCTCTTTGCGTTTCGACAGCCACCTGTCAAACTGGGTCTGGGAAACTGGTTTGAGAGTGGCACAGACACTTTGCCAGTCTAGAACCAAGAACTGCTTATGTTAGGGCTTACCTTACCTTGGTCCTCTAGCTTGATGGCGACAGGCCACCATCATCTTCCATTTCTCTTCGTCTTTGGCCAAGGTGGGAGCTTGATACCAGTTTGTACCACACTGTCGTAGCTCTTCCATTACAATTGGTCTCCCGTGCCATCTTTTCCATCCAGCAGGTATCCAGTGAATTGCAGCTTTTGCTGGGATGTTATCAGGCATTCGTAGGATGTAGCTAGTCAGCTGCAATCTTTGGCTTTTGATAATGATGATAAGCCTGGTGGTATTGGCTCTTTTTAGAATTTCATCGTTGGTTACTGTGTCACCATGGAACATGATGTTTGCGGATAATATTGTGATATGTGGTGAAAGGAGGTTGAGCTGGGTTTGGAGAGCTGGAGGTATGCAGTGGAAAGAAGAGGAATGAAGGTGAGCAGTAGCAAAACAGAAGACATGGGGATGACTGTAGTGAAGATGCAAGGAGTAGACGTAAAGAAAGTTGGTGAATTCAAGTACCTGGGGTCAACTGTACTGGAAAATGGGGGCTGTGATGGTGAGGATGAGAGAGAGGTGCGTGCAGCGTGGAGCAGTTGGAGAAGGATTTCGGGAGTTGTTTGTGTTTGGAAAGTCCCAGCAAAAGTGAAAGGTAAGATGTATGACAGTAGTGAGACCAGCTGTGATGTATGGATTGGAGACCGTACTCTTAACGAAGAGACAGGAGGCAAAGTTGTGGATATTACGGTTTGTGATGGGAGTGATGAGGTTGGACAGGATAAGGAACGAGCATGTCTGAGGGACAGCACATGTGGAGAGCTTGGGAATTAAGCAGAGAGATGAAACTGAGATGGTATGGGCACATCCTGAGAAGAGATGCAGAGCATGTTGGAAGGAAAATGTTGAGGATGGGGCTGTCAGGCACATGAAAATGAGGAAGGCCAAAGAGGAGATACATGGATGTGGTGAGGGAGGACATGAAAGTGGCAGCTGTGGTAGAGAAGGATGCAGAAGACAGGGAACGAAGGAGACGAAAGACCCGCTGTAGTGACTCCTTATCGGGATCAGCCAAAAGAAGAAGATGATTTTGAGGCGTGTCACCCCAAATGGAGTCCAGTTGTTTTATTGGACAACAATCATCTTTAAAATATAGCATCATTTGTTAAATTTGGTCTGCAAACTCATACTCATAGGTTGTTTTGCAGTATATTTTGGTGACCTACATTATAGATTAAAGAATGTATTTACAGCAAAATTAGAAAAAATACGTAGGCCATTTTTTGGTGCGCTCTTGTTTCAAATCGCTATCTTGGAATGAACTTTAGCTACACTGGACTCATTTTGTGGTCCCACGCCCCATTTGTACTTTTAAGTTTACTTTTTCAAACACCTTTCATTGACATATTGGTCTGTTTTCACTTTTTTTTTTTTTTTTAATGATTTCTTATCTCAAAATGTTGTTCAGGTACCTTCATAGTGGCACCAGTAGGAATTCTTTTCTAACTAAAGGAAAGCTCTTTAGTCCTTTGGTCTGTTCGGTTCTCTCAGCTATTCCTCTGTAGCCTGTTGAAACAGATCAGCTTCCAAAGCTTCAACTTTCCTGCTAATCAGTGCCATCACACTCGTCATCCCATAGATCGCTAACTAGATGAGCCGAACCTCTGCTGTAACTCAGCTCAAGTGTTTTGTTTAGGTGCATTGCATTCTTTAATCAATCTCTGAATTCAGTGTTGCTGTCTCCATTAATTCTTCATTAGATTTATCATTAATATGTTACTGAAAAACGATGAAGGAGGGGGCGTCGTGGCTCAGGTGGCTAAGGCGCCATACCATACAGGGTTTTTTCTAGAAAAATTTAGTATGAGAGCGCTCACCATGGCGAGGGAGCGAAGCGGGGGGGGATGGTGCCGGTTGTCTCAGTTGTCTCCAAACTTGCTCTAACTACAATATATGCCAGATGTAACTGTAATAACACACACCTGCATCACTAACCAGTATGTGATTAGTTTTCAGTGTTTGGGATTGGAGCCCAATCGGTAGTAGGAATTTAGATTTTTTTCCCCCTTGGTCAGAGCAGGCAGACTTGGGACAAGTTTTCAGCTTTTGTTGATTGTGTGAAAGTCTTTGCAGGTAGCGTATAGTGCATTAGAGAGTATTTACGGTACCCTCTTACCACAACATTAGTTTCTCAGCTTGTCACATATACTGGCCTTCAGGCATCACTTTTTTGCCTGTTATTTTTGTGGGGAGACATGAGACATAGTGGGGAGACATGGAACAAAAATAAAATACCTAGGCCTACACGTTTCATTTTTATTTATTATCAAAACTTGTTACTTATGAACTGTATGAACACACAGTGCTGGTACAGCGATAGAAAAATGTCGGTTTACCCAAAACCTGACTAGACCAAACAGTTCCGTTCTCGAGAAGGAATGAAATAAGCTTAATTCTCATGCAGAGACACGGCCATATTTATAACAAACGATTTTAAACAATTTTATATTTGTAAACCACAAGAAAAAGCCTGTAACATGATGAACTGTCCCAACTCTCCCCATCTGGCCATTTTGAAAAAAAAATCCTCAAATATTCATCTCATCTCATTATCTCTAGCCACTTTATCCTGTTCTACAGGGTCGCAGGCAAGCTGGAGCCTATCCCA
>JAOPUC010000021.1:12712917-12723412 GCA_027564185.1 Cephalocassis borneensis | reverse complement strand
AAAATAGAAAAATGCTTGAAACATTTTAGTTTATGTGTAATGAGTCTATAATATATAACATTTTCACTTTCTTAAATGACTGATGGAAAATATTGAACTTTTTCACAATATTCTAATTTTTTGAGATGCACTAGTAGTACACTCGGTGTGTTTATTTCAGAGACCGTAACTAGTTTTAGTGTTAATGAGTTCCAAGCCTAAAAAATACAATATGATGTACCTCAAGGTTTTATTTTGGGCCCCATACAGTTCTACCTTTCTATACAAGCCCGGAGACATGTAGTTGAAGGCATAAACACTTAAACTAAACAAATACATTCTTCAAAACATAAGTACTGAAGTTGAAGTCTGGTCAGAATACTGTAGCTGATGTCACCCTTGAGGTTTTAAGGCTATCATGTAACAGCATGTGTAATCTACAGCTAAAGGCCTGGGTGTAGCTTTTAATGCTTGTTTATCATTTCATTCCTAGTGTTGGGTCAAGAGGTGTTTAAAAAAAAAAAAGTAATTCTCATAGATTTGTCATTATTTCATTATTGTGGTGCTTTAAAAAAATTCTAGTGGAAGATTTTACAGACCTGTGTATTAGTTTAATTTTAAGATATTGAGATTTAGATTAAAACCTTTTAATTCAAGGGAGCAATTGTTTTAATATGTAACTATATCAACTACTACTACTATTTTTACTACTACTAGTACTAAGTGTGTTAATAAGAGTGTCCTCACCAGGCCTTTAGAGTTGAGTGTGGTGTTGGTGAGCTTGAGTTTATGGAAGGAGATCGGATACTGCATCCACCTTTCTCCCAAAGCGGGCGAGTCCGGGTGGATGAAGAAGCGGTTTGGCAGGTGGGGTTCGGATTTGCCGCTCACCTCCCAGTGATCCCTGTTCCACTGCACAGATGATAGTCATCGTCAAGTAGGTCAATTTTATTGTTAAAGCACACTTAAAACAAGAAGTGTTGACCAATAGGTGTGAAAATTTGCTAGTTTCCAGATGAAAACAACAACAAAAAAGCAATTTAAATGCATAATAATAATAGTAAGGCATATGATCGAAACAGGACAAAGAGCAAGAGAGAAGCTGTGGAACAGCAATCAGATTTTCACAGATCAAGACCTCAAACACTGTACTTTCCCCAAAATTAAGTCGCTCGATGAGGCTGGAGCTCATACCATCCACTGCTGTTGTGTTTTTGAAATCCAATCAATCCTGTAGGAGTAGCTATTTTTGTTGTGAAATTGCATATGAACCCTGTGTTGACTCATCCATGGCAGGTGGTGCCACCTGGTAAACAATTCTTGTTGGAATATGCCTTTAGAGTCTTCTGGGTGAGTTTCAGTGAAAACATCCTAGCAGTTTACAAACAGTAGCGTTTAATGTGACGAGTCACCCAAAAAATTCAGACGCCCATAAAATTGTAAATATGACAGGTGGCACCACCATCCTGACAACTTTTATACAAACCAACCTGGGGACCATTGTGTATGAGTTTGATCAAAATCTTATCAGTCCTGTAGGAGAAGTAGTGATTTTGTGAAATTGCATATGACTCCTATGTAGCTGCATCCATGGTAGGTGGCACCACCTGGTGGACAATGCTTGTTGGAATAGGTCTTTAGAGTCTTCTGGATGAGTTTCAGTGAAAACATCTTAGCAATTTATGAACAGTAGTGTTTGGTGTGACGAGTCACTCAAAATTTTCAGACGGCCATAAAATTGTAAATATGACAGGTGGTGCCACTTTCTTGACAACTTTTATACAAACCAACCTGGGGAACACTGTAGGTGAGTTTGATTGAAATCCGATCAATCCTGTTGGAGGAGTAGCGATTTTTGTTGCGAAATTGCATATAACCCCTGTGTAGCCGCATCCATGGTAGGTGGCGCCACCTGGTGAACAACTCTTGTTGAAATATGTCTTTAGAGTCTTCTGGGTGAGTTTCAGTGAAAACATCCTAGCAGTTTACCAACGGTTGCATTTAATGTGACGAGTCACTCAAAATTTTCAGACGCTCATAAAATCGTAAATATGACAGGTGGCGCCACTTTCTTGACAACTTTTATACAAACCAACCTGGGGAACACTGTATGTGAGTTTGATCGAAATCTGATCAATCCTGTAAGAGGAGTAGCGATTTTTGTAAATTGTTGACGGACAGACGACGCATGATCACAGATGATGCATGATGAAAAGGTGAGTTAAAAATCAGTAAAATAATTTTTTTTAATGACTAATATACAAGGCATTGTTCTTCCTGTGACACAGATCTCTGTAGATTTGTATTTATGTTGCATAGTTTTGTTTTTGTCCTTTTCATGCTGCTGTAATAATTTATAGGGCTACACTTGCCTTCATTTTATATTTCTAAATAACTAATGGCTGAATATATGAAACTGTTTGTTTTTTTAGCTATGTGTAGCTAGTTATTTAAATTGAATAAAATTAAAATATCAAAAGCACTGTGTAATTGTCAGTATTATGAGTACAAACAGGAGTTGTTCAATCACTGAAAATAAAATTAATAGACAAGAAAGGAAAAGAATAAATGAAAGAAATATGTATTGACATACAGTATGTTGTTGTTGTTGTTGTGTTTGTGCGTGCATGCGTGTGCTGAAGGGAAGGGCTGGGAGTTACCTTGTACTTGTTATTATCAAACAGCACCATGTCCATCATCAGCACATACTTGACTTTGGGGTTGAGTCCCATCACTGTGACTCTGCAGCTGGGGAACATGCGTCTGAAGAAATCAACATGACCGGAAAAATAAAACGTGATTAAAACCTCAGACGCAATTCACATCACTGACACGGTTATTAATTAGTCTGCAAACTGAACATTTCCTGAATAAGATGCATTTTTATTGAAAGTTATTAAATGTTGATTACAAAGCGCAGGGCAGGCAGCTCTCTGTGTGAACAGTATGATGGAAACAAAATATTATATAGGAATATAATTATATCAGTACAAAGTGGAAATGTATTTTATTATAGACTATTAAATAACTAATGCAACATGGTTAATGATTAATCATCTGCTTTTAGGGTTCATTTCTGTTACAATCTAGTATTGCTGGTCTTTTTTTTTTTTATTAGGAACAAACAAAATGGTGGAGCGTGTTGCTGAACCAACCAAGGATGAAATAAAAACTCTACTCGAAAACAAAGCCCTAAAAATGATCAAGTATTTAAAAGAAACAGAAATAGCTTAAACTAGAAAAGCACTCGGAGAGCGCAGACCTCCGCCAAGAATCATTAAAAAAAAAAATCCGGGATCCAGAGGGTGATCCGGATCACTGCCAAAATTTAATGGATTGTTACTTGTGCCCAGTCGCACCTCTGGAAAAAATTTCAGAGCAATCCGTTTATTACTTTTTCCGTAATGTTGCTAACAGACAAACAAACCAATGCTACCGAAAACATAACCCTCCTTGGTGGAGGTAATAATATAGTCCCCCCCATCGCCTGTTCTACACTCCAGCCCAGTCGGTGGCAATAATGCACTTTTAAGTTGGTTTGCCAACCACCAAAAAAACCCTAAAAAAGAAGAAAAAATACAAAAAAATTATTATAGCATCTTTTCACAAATTGCTACTGTTCTAGGCGGAAATGATTTTGTCGGACATTTTGTTTTTATTTATTGAATTTGCAAAAAAATAGAAATGCTAAGTTTCTCAAAAATCCAGTGACTGTGGATAGAATAAAACAGTTATTCCACTCAATCTCGTCGTACACGGCTTATAGCTGACTTGGTGCTATGCACCTCATCGGCTATCAGCTCATGTATGACTCGATTTCATGGAATAACTTTTAATTGTCCAATCACATAGCAGCAGTACTTCCATAAAATCATTCCAGAACTGGTCAATGTTTGACCATGGCATGGTTTAGTGTTTCAGAAACTGCTGATCTCCTGGGATTTTCACGCACTTTAGTCTTTCATGACAGTTCTGTGGGCAGGAATGACTTGTTGTTGAAAGAGGTCGAAGGCCAGACTGGTTTGAAGTGACAGGAAGCCTACGATAATGCAGATCTTTCCAACCATGCTGAGAAGATAAGCAGCAGAAGATTACGTCAGGGCTGGTTAGCCAAAAACAGGAAACAGGCTACAGTGGACACAGGTTCATCAAACCTGGACATCAAAATACTCATGATTTATGACTGGTTGATTGTATAATTGCACAAATGAACAGATTTACGTGTGTAAGTGGTTATTTACCTCCGCCAGCTTTGTTGGAGGAGGTTATGTTTTCGCCTCTGTTTGTTTCTGTTCCCAACGTAACTCAAAAAGTAGTGAATGGATTTTGATGAAATTTGGAGGAAAGATGGACCAAGGAACAACTGATTAGATTTTGATGCAAATCTGGATATGTGCCTTGGTGAAGGTATGCACTCTACCAAGTACCCTTGTAGTTCAATTTATATTTGACTTTTTTTTTTTTACATTCACTGTAGCCTTAAGTTATTAGCTCATCCGGCCGATGGATGATGAGCTTATGGCATCATGCGTTGGCCATCGTCCAGCTGGCGTTGTCCACATTTCACGAAAATTGCTTCTTCTCTCTCAGTTCTTCACAGATTTTTCTTCTTTTTGGCAGGAAGGTAGGTCTGCCTAGGATGCATATAACTTCTACCCAGATTTGCTTAATTACAATTATTAATGAAGTTATGGACTAATTAAGCCTTAATGCCTTGCAGTTCAACAAAAATTGCTTCTTCTTGGTCAATTCTTCACTGTTTTGGATTATTTCTGGTAAATAGGTCAGTATTCCTAAGGTGCATATCGCATATAGCTTGTATATAGTGTATATAGCTTGCAACATTTATTGCACAAGGTGGCCCACTTTAAATCGTTCCTTCTGGACTAGACGGGGCTGGAATGAGCTATACCGTCATTGACGGTATCGTTGATTTATACCACAGCAATTTGCCAAAGAGCAAAGCTTTGTTTGCAATTAGAGAACAGCACATTGTACTTTTTATCTGTTTACAGTTGCATTTAAACATTGTGGCAGGTCTACAAAGCTAGGCAGTTCCTGTTCTCACTTACTACATCTTACAGCAGCGATATAAACAGTCACTCTCTCACGAACCTTGATTTATTCTCTCATTTGAATTTAATCGGACAACCTCCCCCCCAAAAAAAAAAACCCCCCACAAAGTTTAAAATCCTCTGAATACTTCATTAGATCTTTACCCTTTACCTCTGACTGTTACAGAGACTCCTTCCATAAATGTTAAATACCCATCTCCTTCACCTCATCAATAATCTTGCAACAGAAACAATAATACATAACAAACACATTAATAGAAACCTATGGCTTGCAGCTGTGCCCCTGTCAGTGCTGCGGTTATAGAACATTAGAGAACATCAACACCTTCTGACCAATCGAGAAATCAAGCATTCAACAGCACGGCGCTACAATTATAAATAACCCATATCCATTAGAAAGTGGTCTGAAGTTAAACTGAAGTACGGAGTGACTACTCAAATTAAATTATGCATATTAGTGTAGATATGCGGACTTTCATATCCATCTAACATTTAAATAGATGAGACTATTGAGCATAAAAGAGAATTTCTGGGGTAACACGTCGTCGTCGTCATCATCATCCCTGAACGATACAGCGAGCTTCAATAAAGAGGACATTTCATTACAGGACAATTACCTCGAGCCGAATGGAACGAATTCGGTTTGCAGCCTGAGTATAATGAGAGATATAATGAGAGCAACGTGCTAGCTCTGCATGACTGTTTCAGATTATGGATTTATGAATATTTCACCTTTTAAAATGTCCAACCAAGCAAAATATCATAAAGTTCATTAAGTCCAGGTCGTACTTGTACATATTGGTGGGAGGAGATACAATTTAAAAGAGAACATTAAAGGCTACAAGTGGAAAAAGTTCCATGTGAAGAGCAGTTTTAGGAGTCAGTGATGAGGGAATGCTCTTTGTTCCCCCTCATGACCTCTTCAGGACTCGAAGTCTATGAAAGAAAATGTGTTATTACGTTGGTCTGCGTGAAATCACATGGGTCAGGAGCTTTTAGATACATCAATCGTATCTATCTCTGCATTTACATTTCCCCAGAGTGACTTAGAGTTGGGACAGGAAGACTCAATGTCTTTGGGTCTTGCTCAGGGACCCAAACGTTGAAGCCTCACAGTGCTGGGGTTTGAACAGAAGCCCGAAGCCTTAACCACTGAGCCGCACTACAATAAAGCTGGCTGTGTATAGTTTTTCTTTGTTGTTGTTGTTTTTTTTTTAAATAAAACATGACTTGCAAAATACACTGCACACTTAAATGTGTTTTTTGAGCTGTGTTAATATTGACAAAATGTCTATTTTTATACAAATCAGCATTTTATGGGTTGAAAAATGCTTGAACACAGCACCTACTGGTTAAAATCGTTTTGAACCTTGCAAGGCTGATGCTGATGTAGAGCCGACTCTTTGGTAATTCTCCACATCGTGAAACTTTTATGAAAAAAATTTAAAATTGTTAACGCTTTCTAATTGGAGTTGTGCGGCCGACGTCTCTAGCCCTCACCCGTGAGTGGGATTCTGCGAAACTGCACTCGTTTTCAATAATATACTGATCGAGACTCACTGAGCAACTCGTGGCCAAGCGTCAGTCTGTGAATAGAGGAGGGGAGATCGGGGACCAGAACACGATAGTAGTGTGTGTGTATGAGTGTGTGTATGAGTGTGTGTGTATGAGCGTGTCCCCACTGGACAGAGTTGTGCTGAAAAGCAAAATAAAGAAAACTCACAAGCAAATAACAGCCTGCCGTACTTCTGTGCTCCACCCATATCCGGGCCGTTTCTACAGTGGTGCCGAAACCCGGGATGTGGGTGGAGCACAGAAATACGGCAGGCTGTTATTTGTGTGAGTTTTCTTTATTTTGCTTTTCAGTACAAATCTGTCCGTTGGGGACACACTCATACACACACACTCAGACTACTATCGTGTTCTGGTCCCTGATCTCCCCTCCTATATTCCTCTCACTCCTTTTATAGGGCGCCGTCACTGTAGTAGACACACAAACACACGTTATTTGACAACAGGTGTAGGGATACGACCACTCACCTTCCCCGACTCCGCCCTCCATTCACAGACTGATGCTCGGGTATGCCCCCGCTGTGACATACCCCCACCACCCGACTCAGGCCGAGGAGCCATCTGGCCTGCAGTGGACTCCCCCCGATGGGACAGGAAGTCCGCCACCACCATCTGCGCCTCTGGACCACCTTGAATTTGAATGGCTGGAGGGCAAGATACCAATGGGTGATCCACGCATTGGCATCCTTCATGAGGTGGAGCCACTGGAGGGGCGCGTGGTCCGAACAGAGGGTAAAAGGGTGTCCCAGTAGGTAGTACCGGAGGGTGAGGACTGCTCATTTGATGGCTAGGCACTCTTTCTCTATCGTGCTGTACCTGCCTTCCCGCATTGACAGCTTCCGGCTAATGTACAGCACAGGACGGTGCTCTCCCTCCACCTTCTGGGACAGAACAGCCCCCAGCCCTCTGTCAGATGCGTTCGTTTGTAAAATAAAGGGGAGAGAAAAGTCAGGGGAGTGTAACAGTGACCCCCCACACAGTGCAGCCTTTACCCTCGAGAAAGCCTGTTGGCATTGACCGGATCTGGTGCTCCCTTTTTAGTGAGATCAGTCAGTGGGCTGGTGATGTCTGAATAATTAGGTATGAACCTACAATAGTAGCCAGCCAGCTCCAGGAATTGTCTCACTCCCTTTTTGGCCTTGGACCTCAGGCAGGCCGCAATTGCTGCAGTCTTGTCAATTTGGGTGTCACTCACCTGAGGGGCAGAAGACACAGACATGGAAGGGGAAGATGGGAGGACACCACAGGTGTGACGGGCCAACTGGGGAGGAGCCGGCCCACACCTCTGCGGTGGGGGAACAGAGCGGGGAAGGGAAGAAGAGGGGGAAGGGAGGAGAGAAAAAAGAGAAAAGGCAACATGTCTGTCTCCCATCAGAACTGCCACCAGATGGTCCTCTGCCAATTCGTTGGCTTGTTCTAGCAACGCTGGACGATGACACTGAACCCACTTTGCCATTCCTTCCAGAAGTTGTGGGATGAACTGTTCTAGTGTCACCAGGTCGATGATTCCCTTGGCATTGTGGTCGTCCACCCTCAGCCACTGCCAGCAGGCATCCCAGAGCTATTGGCCGAATGTGAACGGCTGGCCGACCTCCTCCAATTTTAGCATCTGGAAGCACTGATGATGTTGTTCTGGGGAGTGGCTGACACGCTGCAGGTTGGCTTGCTTCAAGTCGGCATATACGAGCCAGCTGTCGGCAAGGAGCTGCTACGTGGCAAGTTGCGCCGGTCAATAGTGGAAGTAGGCGCGCTGCACCCCCACAGTTTGGCCGCTTGCTCAAAGAGCGCTAGGAAGGCTTCTGGATCATCGTGCGGGCCCATCTGCATGAGGGTGATGTGGGGAAGGTCCACTGTGGTGGCGATTGAGGACTCTGCCAACGTGAGT
Organism: Cephalocassis borneensis; assembly: GCA_027564185.1. Taxonomy (NCBI): domain Eukaryota; kingdom Metazoa; phylum Chordata; class Actinopteri; order Siluriformes; family Ariidae; genus Cephalocassis; species Cephalocassis borneensis. The sequence continues at coordinate 12,714,901 of JAOPUC010000021.1, read as the reverse complement.
AGGTGCTGGAACGCCTGGCAATCTTCCTGCTGGGCCAGCATCAAGGCTTCGAAGCATTGTTCTTGCTCCTTCCAGATGGTGATTAGCGCTTGATGCTGGTTCTGCAGAATGGTAGAGAGGACTAGCGAGGGCATGGATGAGATATTTGAACAGCAAGGACTCCATGGGGTGGTTCAGAAGTACAGCAGGCAGGAGATGATATTCACACACACACGTTTGTTGAGGCTTTTCAGGTTCACTTGCTCACTCTAGGGCGCACACACACACAGTCGTGTTCTGGTCTGGGGAGCTTTCTTCTCTCTGTTCTCTCCCTTCTTTTCTATGTTCCACCATCTCTGCAACAAGCACACAAATTGACAACAGGTGTAATGACTTGACCACTCGCCTCCTCTGACCCCACAAACTGGTGCTTGGCCATGCCCCCACTTTCACACAGACATTTAGCAGACACTCTTATCCAGAGCAATGTACAACAAGACCCTGACATACCCACATCAGTAGGCAACCCTGGGAGCAGTTGCTCAAGGGTTCGGTGCTTTGCTCAAGGGCACTTTGGTCATTCCTGCTTGTCTAGGGAATTGAATCAGCAACCTTTTGCTCCCAAAGCTGCTTCGCTAAACTTTAGGCCATGGCTTCCCCCTGTCCACATCATGGACAAATTTCTATAAAAACAGAGAAGAACACTTACACACTCTGTACATATAGTGGACAAAGTCTTACAATGTCTAAATGGTGTAATAAAAAATAACAATAATAACAAGTAGTTTAGTCAACAGAACAGAACTGACTGAATTAATCAGTTATTATTTCCCTACCAATGTTGTATGGAGAGCCGACTATGATGCTAATGTTGCTGTGAAACACTTAAATGCTGTGTGTGTGATTTTTACTTCAGGTTGTGAGGCAGAGACTGATGTGGGTGATGATCAAATTTGGCATTAATTCCATTGCTGTTTTCCATATATAGATTTGGTTATAATGTAAAGGTAGATGGTCCATCTTTCAGTGGAATTGAAGGGGAGTTTTTACTTTTCACTTTTGGCGGTAATCGGACTCTAAAATGATAGAACTTTACTTGGTTGAGCTAATTATATTATGACCAAAAGTATGTGGACACCTGACCATCACACCTACACATGTTTCTTCAACAAACTGTTGCCACAAAGTTGGAAGCACATAATTGTATAGGTTGTCTTTGTATGCTGTAGAATGACAATTTCTCTTGACTGGAACTAAGAGGCCCAGATCTGTTCCAGCATGACAATACCCTTGTGCACAATTTTTTTTCCACCTCTGAAATGTTGAATTATACATTTTTTAAATGCAAGTTTTTGAGTGAAGAATTTTGACTATATTTTGCATGATAAGTAGCTCATCCAGCCAACAGGTGATGAGCTTATGACATTACGTGTTGTCTGTCGTCTGTCCGGCATCGTCCACATTTCACGAAAATCGCTTCTTCTCTCTCTCAATTCTTCACTGATTTTTATTCTTCTTGGTAGGAAGGTAGGTCTGCCTGGGGTGCATATAGCTTCTACCCAAATGTGCTTAATTACAATTATTAATGAAGTTATGAACTAATTAAGCCTTAAGTTCAACAAAAAAATCGCTTCTTCTCGGTCAATTCCTCGCCATTTTGGATTCCTTCTGGCAAATAGGTAGGTATAGTAGCTTGTATATAGTGTATATAACTTGCAACATTTATTGTGCAAGGTGGCACACTTTAGATCATTCCTTCTGGACTAGATGGGGCTGGAGTGAGCTACGCCATCATTGACGGTCTCTTTATTGATTGCTCAACGATGACCCTGAGATTTCTGCGAGTTTGAATATTTGAGTTTTCTGTTTTTCCCCATAAAAAAAGATAAAATTAAGATATTATTTTGGGCGGCACGGTGGTGTAGTGGTTAGGTCCTGGGTTCGAGCCCCGTGGCCGGCGAGGGCCTTTCTGTGCGGAGTTTGCATGTTCTCCCCGTGTCCGCGT
>JAOPUC010000021.1:10574100-10585595 GCA_027564185.1 Cephalocassis borneensis | reverse complement strand
AAACCGGAGCACCCGGAGGAAACCCACGCGGACACGGGGAGAACATGCAAACTCCACACAGAAAGGCCCTCACTGGCCACGGGGCTTGAACCCGGACCTTCTTGCTGTGAGGTGACAGCGCTAACCACTACACCACCGTGCCGCCCATGATAATTCTTGGGGAAAAAAATGATGTTCTTACCATCAAATACTTTTTTTTATTCCATATTTTGTTGCTGCTTTGCATTTTGGGGGTTTTTATTTTTGAGTAGTGTTTTTACTTCGTCCTCGGTTTGTTCAACAGCACGCTCCGCCCATTTTGTTTTTCTCTACTCTAGGTATATGAGCTGATATCCAAGTAGTAGAGTAGCCAATCAGAATGCGCAATTGCTCATATCCAGTGACGGTTGATAGAATAAAAAGGAATATTATCCACCTGTACTTGCAGGTTTGTTGAGTTTTAATGGCAGTCATTGAAAAATATTAGTCTGGATAAATTATGTAATTGACACACACTTCACTTCACTTGCCATGTCTTTTATTAATAATAAAATATTTCACAAGGATGATCTGTTTTTGCTTAGTGACCAGATCCCGCTCTTGGTACACTGATTAATAAACCTAATATAAGATGACTGATGCAAGATTTACTAATTCTGATAATTATATTAGAACTGGTTTAGTATTGTTTGATTGAATTGTCGGAGATACTTTTCATGCTCATTAAAAAAAAAAAAAACACCATATACAGGACATCAAAACTCCAAACTGTGATCATGATGTCAAAATGTTACTCAATTGAAAGTGGACATATCCAGCAAAATATTTTTTACTGGTGAAATGAAATGGGCAGGTTTCTGAAAACTGTTGCACCGTTTTACCTGAAAACATCGTTCAGTCTTTGTTTATAATCATGTCTCATGCACTGTAGTTTGCTAATGAATTAATCAGAAGTAAATTATCATGTAAATAGCCACTGTTTTTACCATTAGCTAGGATTTTACTTGCAGTATATAGAGGACTTTCAGGTGACGCAGTCACAACTGTAGATTTGTTTGTGGCCATGTTGCCTGGTGAGCTTTGTGTTTGCCAGCAACTGGCACAAGTGTGCGTGAGTGATGGTAAGCCAAATTCAGTACATCCCCAGATAAAATTGTATAAGTTACATCTAAAAGAACAGTGCCAGAGACCTGTAGTGCTTTTGGATGTAATAAGAGACGTGGAGATAAGTCTGGTTTAATGTTTCACCGCTTCTTGGTGAACCCAGAAAGATAAGAAAAATGGCAAGCTGCAGTTAAATAGGAAGACAATTAAGAAGAACAAGCCTTTTATTTTCGTCACATTCCTCTTCTGCATTTAAGTGCGAGCGAGTGCAGAGTGGGCAGAATAAATAAATACGTTTGTAGGTAAATTATATGGCTCTGTGATGCCTGCATGTTTCAGCTTTTGGATGTAACGTGATCTGCTGGTATAATCTAAATTTAATTTTTTATCGTTTCAGAGAGATTGTATTGACTGCAGTCCTCTCAACTTTCTTCATTACCTGTCATGGCTATGGTCCTTCGTTTGCCTGCCAATATCGCGGACGCTGCGTGATAAACAAAAATTTGTGACGCCAGTGAAAGTTTTCTTCTATACTGTTGCATTAGCTCTTGGAATCAATGTAACCTGGAATTAGCAAAGAAAACAGGCTAACTTGGTAAAATCTAGCTGCTTAACATTAGTAAATTAATCAAACTTGCTTTTTCAAATTAGATGGGAGTTCCTGCCTTCTAGCAAGGAAAGGAACGTCACATGCGGTACTCCACATTGTTCTTGTTAGCATGTCGAAGCGTTTTACTGAGGTAGAACAAGGGACGCTCATCCTCAAATTCCACACAGCAGTCATGTGGATTATCCACATTCATGTACACACAATAGTGATGGCATTAAATAGGTTGTGGAGTATGGCATTTATTTTCATGTCTTCAAGACTTATTTCATTACCTTAATTTAGTACCTAAAACTAAATCTCCCGCACGCTACTAAATGGTGCATGCTTCATATTATTTAAATGAAAATATAATGCTTGTGAATGGATGATGCAATTACCGCCGCCAAACAGGTTGCGGTTTGTTTGTGTCTCTCTGTGAGCACAATTTAGTTGCGTTAATGTTGCGAGGTACAGCATTCGGTCTGAGTGGAAATCTGCGCTCAACAAAGTCATGCGTTTTAAAATCCAGTCGACGGCGATCAGGTTTAATAGTGACAAAAATAGCCAGTGTAGAAACACGATAACTCCGTATCACAATCCACATTCGTGGGTATTGGTAATCCTCCAGGATACACATATAGGAACTATGTGTAGATTTGGAAATGGATCCAGATGTATAAAATGTTTGCATTTGCAGCTGCAGGTTTGCATATCATAAAAAGAGTCGGCTGTTGTCCTTGGCAGAGGTCTGTGTTCTCCGAGCGCTTTTCTAATTTGGTTTGTATTGAGTTCATATCGGTGGAAGAATTCAGGTGAATACAAGCAAACAATACAAGTGAAGTGTACGATCCAAATCGGTAATTTACACTGAGGGCCCTGAACTCGATTGATTCAAAAACTTTGTTTTATATTATTGTGCCTGTGTAGGTAAATATCACATCCTCAAAAAATGGCTGATCCTTGTTAATCTTGATTAGTTTATGTACAGCATTGCTAAGATGGTGTAAGTGCACGGTGGTGTAGTGGTTAGCACTAGTGCCTCACAGCAAGAAGGTTCTGGGTTCGAGCCCAGCAGCCGACGGAGGCCTTTGTGTGTGGAGCTTGCGCGTTCTCCCCGTGTCTGTGTGGGTTTCCTTCGGGTGCTCCAGTTTCCCTCACAGTTCAAAAACATGCGGTTAAGTTAACATTGGACGGCTTTGGGCTGAAGTGCCCAAGAGTGACGGTGTGCACGTACGCAACGGCTTTGCTCTCCTATTATGAACTAAACTTCGTTGTACGTTTTGTGCAGTGACGATAAAGGCATTCTGTTCTATTCTAAAACTATGTAGGACAATAGTTTTTAAAAAATTGAAATCTTTCATTCAGTTCGAACATTCAGTGCCATAACGTCAGTCAGCAAGACACAATTGAATTTTCTTTTTGCAGTGTTCAGATATACATATACAGATAAAATATAATAAATACATTTATTTATTTATTTATTTAATTTTGCTTGGCAAGTTCTCAAATCAGTCTGTTGCTTGGTTAACCTGCTCAAACAAAACAAAAAAAGAGCAATGCTTGCCATGACATTTTACAGCAAGCACCCTTGCCATTCTTCTATTCTCCCAAGCTGTAAACATTTGAGAAGCGAGGAAGAAGGGGCTAAAAACCATGCCGTGCGACAAAAGGCAGATTCCTGCTCTCATAGCCTGACTTGTGGCCAGAGAGAGCGCGCGAGCGCGCCTTGGTGTCCCACTTTGTTGATGTGTGTGTGTGTGTGTGTGTGTTTTTTGGGGGAGGTGGGAGGATCCAGCCAGCTGATGTCATTCAGTCCAGCAGGCAGCGCCTGAAAGGGGCCCTTTGTTGGCAGAGAGCAGCTCCAGCACTCGGCTTCTCCTGCTATCGCACTCTCAAGACGTCAGAATGGCACAATCGAAGCAGTACCTCTTCATGACAAACTGTTAACTTTTTGTTCCTTGATCAACTTGGGTTATTTCATTTTTTTAAATTATTATTATTTATTTATTTCCCCCCGTGTTTGGATGTTTTCTTCTTTTTTCCTTCCAGTAAAAACGATTAGGCAGAGCAGGAATGGGGAGAAAATGGAGCCTCTCGCACAGGAAAGTCGGTAGAAGAGATCCGTAAAAGTCGTAACGTGGATGCAGCTGTGGAGTCCTGCGATGTGGATACCAGCTTTCGCTTTCTTGGAAAAATTGATTTCTTCGTTTTCTTGACTTTGTTCACTTTTTTAAAACTTTTTTTTTGTTTTTGGTATGGGTTTAGATTGTTAGTCGGCTTTTTGGATGATTTATGACTAACTAAGACGTTAAACTCGGTGGAAAAACCCCCAAGACTTTTTCTTTGAAAACAGGATTGTACAAATCAAATGAAAATGTTGGAAATCTGTCTGAAATTGGTGGGGTGCAAATCAAAAAAAGGCCTCTCATCTTCCAGCTATAACCTCCAAGGTAAGAAGTTGTAAGTTGGTATTGCGTGGGAGTAGTAGGACACACAGAGAAAGAGAGAGAGAGAGTGTGTGTCTGTGTGTGTGGTGGTTTTCATGAAGAATCTATGTTACAGATGAGTGTCGTCGAGGAAACTCTGGGTTGATGATCTTCTGAAAATCATAGGTTTTGGCAAATCTTGAGGCCTCCAAGCTCTTCTCTGCCTGGCCATTTGGAAAGTGGAGGAGGGGGAATATATGAGAGAGAGAGAGAAAGAGCGCAAAGCCAGACACTCTGGCTCACAGCAAAAGAATCGGGGGGAGGTAAAAAGTCAGGGAGGAGAGAATACTAGGAAATCTGACTCCAGCCTGATTGCCTGCATATGTTCAGTGTAAGCAAACGTTCAATTGTGTGGAGAAATTCACGCTCCCTTGTGTATCTATAGGAAAAGTTGCTTTCATGTTTACACTTGTGTATGTTGCCATGGGCTTGAAACTTTTCTTTTCTGGACTTAATATTTCGCCGTTGAAGGTTTGTTCTGAGAAGGACATGTTTCATGTGATCTAGTTAGTAACATTAGAGGGGGAAAAATCTGTACTTAAGATGAAAGTTATAGTGAAAATATAGGACAAGAAAGGGGGGGGGGGGTGATGAAAAACAAAAAGCCAGTATGATTATGGCCTTAAAATTATCCTTAGTGGAGAGGCGGGGGGAACCCACACACAACACTCTTGGTAAACTGTTTTTGAACTTTTTTTTTTCTTTTTTTGCATTAGTTCTCATCTCTTTGCTAGTCTTACAGATATTTACAGTGGTCTTTGTCTAGCCTTTTTTAAAATCCATTTTGCTATCCGTCTACCTGCCTTCACTCCAGCCTTCGCTCATTTTTATATCTGTCTGTTCTACCTCCATCTCTGTTTTCTTTGTGCATGCTCCACTAACCGTATATTTGGCATTATGACAAAGGAGCCATGTGGTGAGCAGCACTTAAGAAGTTTCCAACCCAAAGTACACTTTTATACACTGAGGGAAAATCAGAAAGGGGGGGGGCTTTCAAAAAGTAGGTTGTGACCTATACATTTGATTTGCTTCAAATGAGTTGTTCTTGTTTTCTTTCTCTCGCTTTGTTAATTTTAATCTAAGAAACAAAAAAATGTCCTGGAACCAAATAATAAACACGTTAAGGTAATTGGAGTTTTTTTTTTAATTATTTTTTTTAATTTATCCAATCAAATTTATCCAGTTTTATTTTTTATATACAGCAGCAAGATGAATGCTGAAGCACACCGTATAGTTTACAAAGGCATCAGCATTGTCACACCAGCTTTCGGAGGATGTGTACTGTAAGACACCACTGTACGAGGTGCAATCAGAAAAATACCGAGACTGTTCCTCGGAGTGCGGCATGGTCATGCAGGAGCAAGCAGTATCTTGCGTGAGTCTGTATGCTGCGACATCACATGGTCAACGTCGAGACCGGTTTTACAATTTGTGACGGTGTTCACGCACACATTTGCAATTTTACACAAAGAGCAAACATCAAATTCTGTGTGAAACTCGGGGAAATTGGTAACACAGACCCTTGAAATGCTTCAGCAAGCTTGCTGAGTTTTTTTTTTTTTTTTTTTTGAATGGTATTTGCGCTTCAAGTGGGGCAGAAATCGGGGCAATGGCTCAATTTCTTGGACGTTTTCGAGGGTCGTGGTCATAAAGCATTTCATGGGTCTCCGTTTCCGATTTCCTGAGTTTGATACGGAATTTGTTTCAAATTCTTTCCGCTCACGTCTGAGGTCCAGAGTAAAATCGCAAATGCTCATGTGCACGTTGTCGCAAGAATGCATATATATCGCAGGTCTTGAGGTCGGTATAGCAATGTCACGGTGCATGAGTTACTGTTTGCTCCTGCTGATCCGTTTATTTGCAACAGGAACGGTCTTGGAAGTTTTTGATCACACCCTTTTTAGTTTTTCTTCACACCTATGTTTTACTGTGAGTGTTGTGTAGCATATGTAAACCTCACGTGACCTTTACAACCCAGCCAAAGTAAAAATAAATAAAAAAAATCTATTATCTGGTGCATATTTTTTTAAAGAGTAATCTATTTTATGGTTAATTTCCGGTTTAAGTGGCAAGTTTCTGTGGTTACGATCCATATGACTAGTTGGTTAAAAAGATCTTTTTTTATATATATTATTTATTTATTTATTTATAAGTTTCATTTGAAGAGAAATGAAAACAAAAATGAACTCCTCCGGGTTTTAATCCGGAAATCAAATGACCAGATGTACGCTGACCTCTGAAATATAACGTTCTCACAGTGACATGAGTCACCTCGAAAAGCCGAAAATAGTAATAGAAATTCTGAGCTGCTCTTGTTCAAATTTGGGTCAGGTTTTCCCTCGCCATATGCCAAACATCATCCTGCCAACTTAGACACAAAAGAAAGTCTGGTTACAGTGAATGAAGCCAGCATCAACCCTGTGACTTTATCAGAGGAAGTGGAGGAACATGGAGTGATACCCCAGAAGGTCAGACCCATTTATCTTCTGCTGTGGTCATGTCAAAGCAAAAATCTAGAAAGTGCTAGCAAACAAAAAAAGCAGCATGATCGAGATCTAACAAACTAAAGATAAATGTTGGTATGGATGTTGAGAGGTGGCTGGAGTTTAACCCTCTGAAGAACATTGATGGAGATTCTGTTGTAGACGAGTTGTTTATAATTTAAACCTTTTAAAGAAGAAACGTTAGCTGCTTGTGTAAAGAGTTCTAATAAGAATCAAGTTTTAAGTCTTTTTAGTTTGTTTCTAAATTTTTACAAGATTTTGGTAGTAAAAGTTTTTAAAGAGTTTCAGTAAACATGTCGTGAGTTCACAAAAAGCAGTCCAAATTAGTCTTGTAATATAACGATTTAATCATCTCAACATACTACACTGTCACTCTGAATACCAGAGCTGCTGATTTTCCGCGTTTTGTTTTTGAGCTCAGAGTACGAGTTATCACTCAAAACCATGCCAAAAACAGCATCCCCCCCCCCCCGAAGAAAAACCGGAGATGTCAGTTGACATGAACCTGGAAAGAGCTGCGCAGGTATTTTGAACTCTGATGTTACCTGGAACTGGGTTCTCCAGGAAATCTGGAGTAGCTGGCTTAAAAAAAAAAAAAAAAAAAAGGTAGTAGGTGGCGCTGTAATTTGCAAGCCGTGCGAATGCTAGGGAGGTCTAGAGGTGCATCCCTGCCCCGGAAAACTTTTGAAATTGACATGCATTTTCAGCTAATTAATTATTAACAATTTCCTGGTAAAATACTTGTAAAATATGTATGAAATTTCCCTTCAGGTGTGTGTGTGTGCGTGCGTGCGCTTGGCTTTCTCAGTTACCCTCTGTAGTATGCTGCCTGGCTCTGTAACATAACTACATGCGTTACAGCATGGTCCAGCTTAGCCAAATGGAGTGTGAGAGTTGATCAACAAGTACGGCGTCACTTCCGGACATGCTAGACCCGAATCGAAGACAATTTTGTGGTGGAATAAATAATCGCTTGAACATTGAAAGGCAAGCTGATACACATGCCCACCCACCTCCTTTCTCTTTTCTGGAATCAGGTAGCCGGTGCAGACCGTCTGCGTAGGTGGAAAAAAACGCCGGTTCTCTGTTGGAACATCTTTCAGTGTTTGGTTGAAAGTAAAAAAAAAAAAAAAAGGATAAATTCTTGTGGGCCAAATTTAACAAATAATGGCGAGTATTTAGAAAAGTCCTTCATCAGTCAGCGCTCGGATGCGTTCAAACACTTTGAGCAGCAGCAGATTAAAGGCCAGTTTATACTTCTGTATCGAATCTGTGCTGTAGTACATATACTGTTCTCTACGTCCCGAAAAATGTAACTACAAATCACGGCAACAACTGTGATTGGTCCGTTTGGTATCCTTGCATTTCCGACTGCTGCTGCTCCTGCTTCTCCGAAAATTGGAAATCGACCATCGTGATATTGCGTTAATGGCAATGTATGAAGAGTGAGGCTATGTAGCGGCTGTAGTTCATTATAACAGCATCTAATCCTTTTGTATTTAAACACAATTTACACTAAAGTGCTTCGAGCCGCTCATATTGTTACGTATGAGTGAAAATGCTTCAAGACACGCTTTCAGTGAGAATTCACTTGGTTTATGATGAATCACGTGAGGTTTCTTTTTCCACAGCAAGTTTTTCTAAGCAACATTTTGTCCCTGTTATTTCCTCCTTTATTATTCCTACATTGAACACAGAACTCATGTCAGGTTTTTCGCTTTTCTGTGTGTGAAATCCATAAAGTCTGGTTCGTTTCATGTGACGGCGCCTCCTAGAGGACAAGTGCAAGAATAAATACTGAATCCTGTGCGAGAGCTGTAGATTCTGTGCAGAATTATTCTAAATCAGTTTTCACAAAGAAAACATCATCTTGCTGAGGTTTTGTGATCAGCTCTGCCACCAAGCAGTTCCTGACTACTGATGATGATAATGATGATGATACAGTCTCATGTACTGTGCTTAAACCTGAAATGGTGGAAATGCCCATTTTGTGTAGGGGTTTAATGTCCTTGTTTCTGGATGATTCATTTGTTTATTGTCGGTTTTTAATGCAATATCTTGAGCAGGGGAAATGACGATATTGCACAAGTTGTTATTGTGTGGAATGGAGAAAAAAAAAAAAACAATCCCAAAACTCCTGGTTTTATCTGTTCAGCTTGTGAAATTTAGCCGTTTTTGTTATTTCAGCTGGCTAGTTAAGATTGCCTAGGTGGTGTGTGTTTGGTGGACTTGAGATTTCAGAGCTCGGTCATGTCTGCTGATTGATTTGGTATTTTAACTCCTCTGTGTTTTATTAAGGGAAAAAGAGTTCGTGCTGTTTTTGCTCCTCTGAGCTCTGATCACATCCAACCAGCATGACTCGAATGCATGAAACCTTCATGCACTTTCTGCTCTCAATCCATGTGACATTACATCATGATTTGATATTCCTCAACATCCCTAAATCCCCCAGAGGTACATACTGCCCCTTAAATTTTGATAAACTGGATGAGGATTTGCAGTCCTATCTGACGTGAGAACATCAGCCTTTGTTTGCCTGGTTCTTGCCCAACAGGAAAATTGCAGCCAGTTCTTCTGTCATTTGTTTATCTTCCACTATCACGGCCTTGTTTCTTTGCCAAACCTCATTCTCATCGTGCAAAACATGTTTTTCAACATCAGATGATGCTCCATTAAGCTTCATACTGTTAGATGAGGGCAAATAAGATCGGTGTTAATGTAAGAATAATCAAGTGTCCCAGGTTAATTGAATACATGAACAAGGGTTTTTGTATGTTTAAGTGGTTTATAAGATTACAGTTTTAAGAGTAAAGTAGTTTTGGTTGTTGGAAAGTCTTCATTATTATTAGTCAGTGGAATAAATGAGTGGTTGTGGTTATGAAAGGTGATTTTAACTGTGCAAGCTGTTTTTTTTTTTTTCTTTATGCATGTGTTTGACTGACTTATTCACTACTCCGTCTTTTTTTTTTTTCCTTTACAGAAGCTCTTCAGCGACCGGATTTTGAGCCCTCTGGTCTGTCTGAGGCGGCGCGCTGGAACTCTAAAGAGAACCTGTTGGCGGGACCCAGTGAAAATGACCCCAATCTGTTTGTAGCACTGTACGACTTCGTAGCGAGTGGTGACAACACGCTCAGCATCACTAAAGGTAAGACAGCAGGGGGTCATGTCATCTAAAGCAGTCGTCCATTCTGGTGATTGTAAAATGTACAGACTCGTACTTCCTCCGAAGCCTCTAGTCTTCACAATGAGATCTAAGCAGCGAAAGCCTTTAGTCTCGTTGTGAAATGTAAAATCTGTCCGATTTGATATTTGACAGTTTACTACCAAAAGTTAACCTCACTGTTTAATACTTATACTTGACCTAGATTTATAAGTAACCTCCTTTTCGTTTGTCAGTTTTTCCATTCAAAGGAAAGACGGCACGCAGACTCGCAGGAACACTGTGTCCATCAGTTGTTCCCTTCACTAATGGTTTTTGAAGGGCCCATTAAAATAAGTTTTCCACTTCAGTTTGGAGCAACACGTCGGACTGCACCATTGCTTTTGCACTAATAGCTACGTGGACGTTTGAGATCAGTTTAAGATAAACTCCGTGATGAGTCGAGTTTTTTTTTTTTTCTTCTTCTTCTTCCTTGGAAAATGAACAGTAGGGCAGGTTAATGATGGTACTGAATGGTATTTTTCTAAATTTGTTCTTTTCACAGGATATGATAAAGGTTGCTATCCAATAATACACTCCCCAAAATCTAAACCCTTCTGTCTGAAAGAAAGCACACTGGACAGTTTAAGGTGTTGAGTGATGTCACTGTCTGTCTGGAAACCCACGTATTTACCTTACATTGTCTCTCTCTCTGCTTCCTTTGTCACATGCAACATGTACATTCTTTCCACTTGACCCACTGAAAAACAATACAGCAGCCGCGGCCAGGTTAGTCACGGATTTTCACATGCAGAGCACCGACTTCATGCGTTTTAATTTTCCATGTTGACACGACTCGATGAACTACACGGAATAGATGCAGAAGGTTTGATGTTTAATGCAGAAAATTTCTCGTAATCTCGTTTTTGTTGTCGTCGACTTGAAAGAAAGTGAGCCGGAACAAATCTACAGATTCAGACCCAAGACTAGGTTATCAGTCGGTGCTTTTGGGCCAGAAGAACTTTTTCATAATTCCTAGAACTGTCGGAGGAAGTTCTTCCTTTTTGTGTGTCCACAGTGCAGGAACTGGGAACAATCGTCGTTTTTTTGAATGCTCTTTTGAGGGACTGTCTTAGCTCCTACTTCAGGGTAGGTTCTCTCCCAGCACAAGAGGAACCATGAGTGGCGTAAGGGCACGGTCATTGGTCCAGACGTAACTGCATGTTGATTGGGTAAACACGAGTCAATGCCGTACCGTCAACCGCCATTTTTAAAAATCCGTCTAAAACATTAGCCGTGTAAACCTCATCTCTTAACATTAGCAGGAAATAGTGAAACATTTTTCAAAACAATAAGCAAATGACCTGACGAAGTCCAGGCTTTATTTAGTGCATGTGTGACAGCGCGAAATATAAAAATCTTGGCTAGCATTTCCTGTTAACGTCCCACTAGCAAGCCAGATTATGTCACATCAGTCTAAGTTGAAATGGGGGAGAAAGGAAAAAAAAAAGGTCTTGAAGGTGAGGAGCTCCACAGTGTGGAGTTCTGCTCAATAAGTCCCTAGAAATGTTTGGTACAAAAGTAATGGCGCCTTAGAAACAGAGTAAGCGTTAGTATATACACTACCGTTCAAAAGTTTGGGGTCACTTTGAAATGTCCTTATTTTTGAAAGAAAAGCACTGTTCTTTTCAATG